>CAHIKZ030004255.1:5000-30979 GCA_903632075.3 Acanthosepion pharaonis
ATATTAATGAATTTTAATGTAAACGATCCTGACCATACATCTCGACTTCAGTCACTTTCTTACCGATGTGACGTGTCTTTTCTACAAATATTTTCACGGCAACTGCTGTGATGAGCTTTTTTTTTTTCCTGGCGCCCCGAATACATGAATCTAAACGTGCTGTTTCAAGTTTAAAGATTTTTCAAAGTTGGTTTCTGCTTGTTATTAATATTATTGGGAGGATCGAATCATGAAGTTGCCTCGAAGATAGTAAAAACGCCATAGAACATAATGTCACATATGTGGTTGAATAAATATATGTACAAATATCTAAATGTTGTCTTTGAAATTCACTAAAAAATCTCTATGAAAATTTGTCCCAGCCCACATATTGGGGATGGCAAAATCAAAAAGATGCGAATAGTTTTAAGAAACGTTGGAACTTGTGACACAAAAATTAGAGGATGCATGGAGAAAAATGCCTTTCAGAAACTAAACAAAGTATTAAGCAGCAGGAAAATGTTGAAAAATACAAAAGGAAATCGTGCTAAACTGCTAAGTAATATCTAATCATTAGGATTGTAAATGCTGGACAATTTCATCACAGACGCAGAAGAGATTTGACGGGACTTGAAGCAAGAGAGGTGTGGGTCTATTGATGTTAAGATATCATGGACTAAACATGTAAGCAAAAGAGAAGACATGATGCGTAATGAATGCTTAGCGAATATAACACTCACAGAACATACCGAAGCCAAGAAAGACTGGGGAAACCTACTTCATGAGTTTGAGAGTTTGAATGGCTTTATTGTTATTTATTTATTGGTATTTTGGTTGCTTTTTAGCGCAAGTCTAAGGTGGACATTGTTTGATCTTGGACTTAGATCTACATTCAAACATGTTTTATTAAATAATATAGACCTATTATGTATGTTTTTTTTTTATAATAATCCTTTCTAAATCTCTAAGTATCTTATTGATGTTAAGTTGAAATTCATCAAGGAAGCCGCCATATTTTTTTTTAACCCAAGTACTTTCGATCTCCTCAGATCTTTCTCAAGTATGAATTGCGAAGACAAACTTAATATAACTGTAAAAGGTTTGATGGTAATTTTGTGAACACAAGTGAACGTAGTCTGTTATAATTATTTTAACATTAACCGTTGTGGTTGCGATGTTTTGCAGACAAGCGTTTCCAAAACAAGGGAGATAATCAGAGATGATAAATTGCAACATGGTCTTAAATGTTAGCCAACTCAAATGCATTTTTAAAATATTGCTACTATAATCGTTATAAATTTTGTTCCGTGTTGCGTGGTTGCTTTTGATATAGAAGGCCTTGAGAATTTTAAGCTTCCGTTTATCATTGTCATAGGATTGCATATTGCTGTTGTCAACAAGTACTTTCCTGTATTGTGAAGGTGGAAATCAATATGTCTTTAAATGTTGTAAGATAGAACTAGTATCCGATAAATGGAGTGTAAGACGTCTTGATAATGTTGTATCGTCATATCTTATATCTATTGTATGTTCGTGAAGTGTTTCGAATGTTATATTTCCTTATTGTTTGTCCCACTGGTTTGGAGTAAAACTGTCCAGCATCCAGATCGATTTCATGCTCAGAGACAAGCACATCTCCATGAGATCTTCTATGATTTACCAGCTTTTAACAGACCTGTTATTTTTCTGAAATTGTTTTCTGTCTTACCTTTCAGGGACGCTCTGGGTGATCTCTCAGTTGACACTTGTCAACGACCATCTTCAGACATGGTGATTGCATCTTGCAGGGTACATAAACCTATTCTCTTTAGGGCTTAATCTTATAATCGAGTCAGTGAAAACGACACTTTCATTTGCAGCATAATATGTGCTTCGCTACATGCAGGTTTGAATTCAGTTTTCCTTCTCCTAGACCGGTTGCCAACCAAGGTTATAGAACCCCGTTTTGAGTTCATAGTTTTCCTTCCTTCTTATGGAGATTGGGTCTTGTAGGCTACATAAACCTATTCTCTCTAAGGATTACTATTTCGCAACATTGCTGTTTTCAAGCTTCATCAGTCCAGCACCTTCAGAGCTGGGACCCGCCGTTTTATGTATACAAGGTAGACTCATACCCATTCCCTTCGTATTCCTTTTGTAAGGAGAAAGTTCCACTCAAAACAGCCTATTACGCATAACTGTTATTTGACTTCCAAAAAGAAAGGAGTCCACAGTAGTCGGGATCATCGAGTCAATGCGAAAGATCCCTTCCTTAGCTGCACAGTATGTGCTTCGCCAGGGCGACATACAGTTTTGAATTCAGAGTTTTCCTTCTCCTAGACCGGTTGCCAATCTGCTATATGGAGGAGAAGAGTTTGATTCATACCTTTCCAAAGGGTCGACCGTAATTGGAATCATCGAGTCAATGCGAAAGATCCTTTCCTTATCTGCATAGTATGTGCTTCGCCAGGGCTACATACAGTTTTGAATTCAGAGTTTTCCTCCTATTAGTTCGGTTTCTAACCAATTCTATAGAATCCAGTACGTCCTATTATTTACCCATATCTACTGTGAGGGAGAAGAGTGGGTTTCCTATATTATTAGGACGTAAGTGAATTTAATAATCTCGACTGCAATTCGAACTCGTATCTCCGATTCCTCAATCCAAGCCGCAAATCACTGCCCTACAGTGCCTCCTAAAGGTGTCGTCATTTTACGGTTGAAATGGTTAGATTTAACCGTGAGATCTATACTAGAGGTTTGTTTTCTCGCACTTCTCACTTATGAACTCTCTTCCGGCTTCTTGCATTCCAATCAAGTTTGATTTTCAAAAATTTATATGCAATCTCAAATGTTATCCTGTATTCATAACTGCTTTTCTTTTACTGTTCTTCCTAGTTGATAAAATTTTCATTTTTATATTCTTTCAAACTCAGTAACCCGTTGCATCATAGGAACATATTTGCCTTGCTTGTTGTGAAATTATTTTAAAAAAAAAACGAGTATGCTTCCCCGATTGCTACGATCTTTCATAGCTTCAAGCATAACATCAACCATTATCTATTTTCATACACTTCTTACTTTGCATATTTCGAACCCTTACAATAGCATTATTCAATAACACTCCACTTTAAGTGGTTCTTGGGCAATTTTATTGAACAATATGAATATCTTCGGGAAACGTCTTCAATTAATTTGTTTGCTTTACTTTGTTTATTTCAACATGGCGTATCACCGTTCCGATTGTTGGCCAATTCGTATCACCTTCCTGGGTATGACGATGAACTACATCCGCGTCCTGGGTAAGACGATAAACTACGTCCGACAGCAAGGCCTCTGATCAGGAGGTTTTGAGGGGCGTGGAACCACCTCTTAATTGCTAGTGTTTCCAGGTCCACCCTGACCCGGGGTGGTAGCACCTGGTAGGGTTCCAGCTATAGGCCAATAGTTAACATTTAAACTGGGTTTAAAACACTATGAAAATGTAAAAATATGTTTTAATACCAGAAATACTTTGTAAAACAAATATTACCAGCAATACATTTTTTTTTAAATATTATCAGCGAAGGAAAATTCTTACCAGAAATAGATTTTTGAAGAAAAAATATTAAAAGAAAAAGATTTTTGAAAAAAATATTACCAACAAGGAAAATATTTTCGCCATTAAATAACCCATTGAGGTTGATATGCCATAAAACAAAACAAACCAAACCGAACCAAACAAGCCTATCAAAACATTCATTGACTTTTCTTTTTACATGTTGAATAGTTCTCAGATAAACCCGCCTCCTAAAATCAATAATCTGATTGCTGATCGTTTAGATATTGGTTTTGGAAATTAGTCGGACCGAAGATTTTTTTAATCCCTACTGCTGTATATAATAAAAATATTATATGTGTGCAATTTTTGTCATTGGTTTTTATTTGTAAATAATACAAATTTTCTACTTAGTATTCAAAACAATACCGTAAAACAAAAACAAACCAAACCAATTCGTATCAATCATATTAAAACATATTTCAGCCGATGTCATCTTTAGTCGACTTCAACAATTTGCTGCACGCTATATTCTTAGCTTTTAATTCAATTGTCAGTCGATTCATTGATGGACGTAGAGATTCGATATAATTTTAATTTGTAATTTCATTCATTAAACTTTGTAAATAGCGTATTTTTTATAATTTTTTAGAAGGATCTGTAAGAGGGGTGGGGTGACTGGAAGCAAGAAAATATAAATTAAAATTCAACTAAAAAACGAACTTAGGAAAATGACGAATTGAATGAACATATTTTTAAAATCCTAGAGAATTCATTTCATTATGACTTTTTCTTAAATACAAATGAATAAAAATGACGTACGTACAATGGGTCCAATGCTTTCGCGCAGTGAATTACTGAATCATTACAAATGTGTTTAATTTGCTCCTCATTGTGTGCCCATTTCTTGTGCCATTGTTACAGAGTAAATCAAGCGTAGTTCCTGAAAAACTCTTCATTCGAAACACTTCCTCATATCTGCCCAAATGACGAAACAGGATAATTTTTCTTGGAAATTTTTTTTCATTGGTCTGTTTCAAAAACTTTAGAACACATCCGGCTGCACACACACACACACATTTGAATTTGGAAAAATTAATTTTATTTTCTTGTCAACGTTTCACTCTTTATGCAATAGGATTTCTCATACATCCTTAGGAGATGAATAGATTGATGCCTTTTCGTTTTAAGTCAGATCAATGATCTGGTTTTCTCAGTAAACTTGTCTCCCGTTCATCTTTGAGAAAGTTTAATGATCAGGATTTTTCCGGAATCTTGTCTCTAGCCCATCTTTGAATTGACAAACATAAAATTTTTAACAGCCATAAAAGTAGGGTTCTTTAAAAAAAAAAAAACAAACTAACCAACTTTTCCAGTTGGTGGAACCGGAGTGGACGGAAAGTGGTGGCTTGTCTCTCAACCAATATCCATATAATGAATCGGACAGTAAGTGAAGGGAAATCAAAGAAACAGACAAACAGCGTGTGTGTAGGAGCCTTTTTTCCATGGCCGGAACTTAGTGAGAAGTCAGACAAAAAAGAAGTTCTTTTTTTTTTCTTTTTTGGAGCAGAGGGAAGACATTGCTGATTAAGTGATGAATCGTATTATTTTTTTGTTGCTACTTTCTAACCCAACAAGTGTCTTGAAAATCACTTGTCGCTATTGTTTTACTGACGGTGTCCATGGTCCGAATATTAAGACGAATCCGTGGAAAATAGCAAGCGCCGGTGTATTCGCTTACAGCCGACCTTGGATGTCATCACAGCTTGTACAGTGAGGTGCGGAATCGCGTCATCATATCATCTGAACAACTGAAAGAAATCTAAGGCAAAATCGTTACCATTATAACATTACACCTTGGCATAAACGTGATTAATGTAAATTATTTTTAACAGTTAAAAAAAATGTACTGCCGGTACAGAAAAAAGATCCTGATTCTTCATTTGGTCAGATATGAGGAAGTATGTCGAATGGGGAACTTTTCAGGGGCTACGCTTGATTTACTCTGTAACAATGGCACAAGAAAGGGGCACACAGTGAGGAGCAAATTAAATGTCTTGTAGGGAATAATTTTATCTTCAAAAATGTATTTCTGGTAATAATTTTTCAAAAAAAATATTGCTGGAATTGAAACCTATTTTTCATATTTTTTCATTTGTTTTCAGTTAACTATTCAAAATTATAGCTTGGGACCCTGATAGGTGCTACCACCCAGCAACAGAATTGATTTGGGGAACACCAGCATCTAAGAGGTTGTCCCACGATCTAACATCAAAAACCTTCTGATCAAAGGCTTTTTGGATGAATTTTATCGTCTTAGGGGATGGGATTTAAAATTATTGACATTGCATTTAAATCAAATTTATATGTTTTGCCAAGAAGCCGGAAGAGAAATCTATGCAAGAATGCGATAAAGGAAAATGTTCATATATTTGGGGTTGCATCTAGGCAATTCAATTGTAAATTGATGAGACCGATCATAAAATCTATTTACTTGCTTAAATTTATAATGGATATAATATTTATAGAAAGTAATACAAAATGTGTCACAATGTCAAAAAGTGGCTATAAGGGAAGTACATTCTTCAATTGTCTTATTTAAACGTATTTAATTCTATAATTACTAGCCAGGATATTATTTCTACATTTATTTTCCAGAAAAACAAAACAAGATTTTGGACTAAAAATTCTTTAACAGTTTTGATAATATATCTAACTAGTTTTTTATATGAATTCGATTTATTTAAGGAGGAGGGGTGAATAAAAATAAGAATATTTAAAAATGAAACTCCAATGAATATTTACGATGAATGCAATTTATATACAAGAAACTACGCAAAACAGCGGAACAATTGCCATGAACGTATCTATAGAAAAGGCATAAGGGAAATGCGTTACGGCGGTGCGATAGTGACAGAAGCCGATATGCAAGATCAAGACCAATAATATTGCAGTTTCTTTTTGGGATTTCATCAAAAATCTCTAAATATATTGCAGGAGCACCAGACCAGACCAGACCAGACCAGACCAGACCGGACCAGGCCAGACCAGACCGGACCGGACCAGACGTGGCAGCGATATTTAAAGCAAACTCGAATAATAGACTTATAAATATGTAAGATAGATGCAGGCGAGAAAAGTATCTAAAGAAAATAATGAATAATTATAATTGAAAACATAATTTATGGCAATATTATTGAGGTGTTAAGGAAAATACACAAATCAATTAGAATTTATAATGAAATATTTTTACTAGGGGAAAACACCCAGGATCTCTTTTAATATTATCTTCTTGAAGAATAATCTTGCCCAGAAGATGGGGATACGTTACAAAAACGTCCGTTTTGATTAATCGAATGTAATCGTGGTGTCATTTGCTGACTCGGTGATTCTTTGAGATGATTTATAACAAATAAACTTAGTCGTTTTGACGTTTTCAAAATCGAAAGGATGGTTTACATATTGAAGAATAAAGAATTTAACGCAAAAAAAAAACTTAGCCGTAGTACATTTTAGTAGTTTTTTAATGAAATTGATATACACAGTAAAAAGTCGAATTAACGGTCCGGGAACCGACGGACTCCGGATTTAGCTGATAAAATCTGCAGAAATGGCAGTGTCCAACAAGAACTCAAAAGTTCGTTAGTTTCAGAATTGGCCTGAAATATTTACAGGCACAGACAACAGACAAATACTGTCAGTTCCATGAATAGCCACTGTTTTTATTTAAAAGTACTAAATATTCATGTACACAAATTAATTGTCTCTTCGAACATATTAAACTGATTTTTAGACCATCAAAATAATAAAAGGGTAAACTTTAAAAATTTTAAAACTTTTCAAACTTTATTAAGAATTAAATTTATAAATAATACACACATATCAAATCAAATCTCTCTCTCTCTCTCTCTCTCTCTATCTCTGTTTAATTTATTTTATTACTATATATATATTAAAAAATAAAATATATGTACATATATACTGTATTTACATTTATTTATAATAATGTTGTTCTGAGAAATGCGTGATTCTAGGCCATGAAAAAAATACATGAAATTTACGGACATATTTTTAACGGAATATTAGTCCATTTAATAATCTATATATATTTATATATATATATATATATATATATATATATATATATATTTATATATTAATTTTTCAAAATTTTTTAAGAGGTTTTTAAGGAAAGCATTTAAAGATCGTCAGACAAACTCAAAAATGTAAATTATGATGAAGCAATAGCGTGAAACCCAGGATACAAAAATCATCAATCCAACCAAATATGTTTATTTCTAAATCTGATAAGTGCTTTTTCTAAAATATATAATATATAAAATATATATATATATATATATATATATATATATATATATATATATATATATATATATATATATATATTATATATATATATATATATATATATATATATATATATATATATATGTGTATATATATGTGTGTGTGTGTGTGTGTGTGTGTGTGTGTGAAAATATATAGAAAATAGGAAAGAACTGGTTAGGTAAATAATCCAAGATTTTTTTTTCATTATTATTTTAAAAATAGTGCTCGATATAAAAGTATATATAAATATAATTATTTATTTAAAAATATGTTTCCAACTCACGACATAAGAGGTCTCATATTTCAAAACAAGAGCCGAAAACTTCAATATAATTATCTGTTCTATCTTCAAGCGAAATTTTTTTTGTAATAACTTATTTCTGAAATTTACGTCTTTTTATAGTATATTCATAATTGAAATCAAAATTTCCATGGTAACAGCTAGGCGAATTGTTTAAATTAGGTAGGGTGTGTTGGGTGTTAATAATAAGTATCAGTATAGAGTTACTTTCATAGATGTCAAGTCAGGGTAAGGTGGGGGTGTCTAAATTTGAAATGGAAGATGTTTTCGCCTAGTCTCGTTTACGTGTCTATGGAGATTTATTTATTTTTTTTATTTTTTTTTTTTATGAAAGGGATTTGTGCATATAAAAAAAACTGCCGTAACATTTGTTTTTGACGACTTCATAAAGGGTTATCTTTTTTGTAGGGTATTTAAACTATTTATTTGGGCTATGGATTATAAAAGTTATTATATTGTATGCTTGTTTTTAGCTAATTAATTCAGTGCGTAAATTTGATGATGTCGACAAAAAAAAACCGTTAACTCATGTCTATTGTTTAATAGATTTTTATTATTTAGAAACTTAATAATGTGCAGTTTCTCATGGAGGCACAAAGGGTATGGGTCATCCCAAGTTTTACAAGTTCTAGTCCTATTTATAATTTTCCATTTTACTTTAGGTGTCCTATTTATTTCCTTCAGATGCCAAAAATATTTGATAGGAAGTTTGGTTTCTTTTTATTTATATTGTCTCTGAAAATAAAATAATATATATATATATATATATATATATATATATATATATATAGTTTGATTGCAAAACTAGGTAATCCGTATGTGTAGACCCAAGGAGGATGATATCCAGAGAGCTCAATGTAAATTCAGAGCAAATATATTTGAATAAATTCAAATATATATATATATATATATATATATATTTATGTATTAATACAAATAAATAAATATATATATATATATATATATAGTGTATTATTTATTATATATATAGTTATTTATTATTATTATTATCAGTTTCAGTCATAACAAATATATATATATATATATATATATATATATAGTGTGTGTGTGTGTGTGTGCGTGTGTTATGACTGAAACTGATTCAATCTGTAATATCGCGAAACATGAATGCAGTATTTATTCCAATCGGGCTTACAATCGCGTTTCGGAGACGTCTGGTCATTTTGGGGACAATTTTTACCATAAATTTTAATAATTATTGCTTATATTGGCCTAAATAATATAGAACTGCATTGTAAGTCTTTAGCGTCGTCTGTAATCTCTCTTTGATTGTTGTCAATGTAAATTCGTTCATCCTAATATCGTACAAATCCCGAAGAGATTTTTTAAAAGGACAAAAAAATGCTCTGTTATATTATCAGTCCTTTGATGCTGAGCGGAAAAATCTACAATTTAAAATAATCAAAATTTACTCGTCATCAATGTACGTTTTACCATCGTTCTCTCCTCTCTCACTCTCTCTTTTCGAACTCTCTCTATCTCTATCTCTCTCTCTCTCTTTGAACTCTTTCTCTTTATTCACTTTCGCTCTTTCATTCATTTTCTTCCTCACCTTCTCTATCTCTCACGAGGGTGGAATGATAATTTCTAGGTCCGACCAACTTCCCAAAATCTTAACAAAAGATCAGACATCAAATTTATTCTTTGGTCAGGGCTGGGAATCTTTTAGTCCCAATTCGCCTGTTTTTTCTTTAATGTGCCAAGTCCATTCCAGACATTGGTGATCATGGATGTCCACAAAGTTTTCTTTTGTTAATATACCGTTTTGTCATCTCCCTTCGTCCCTTTTCCGAGGTTCCTTCACCCAAACTCGGTACGTACTGTTTCAACCTGCTTCCCTTGTCTTCAGGGTGTCTTGTGAGTATCAAATTTCCGAGGCAATCCTTCCCATTATTTCCAGTAATTTCAACGGTCACTCCCTGATAGTAAGCATAAGTTTTTACTGACAATTTCCTCATTGGTCACCTGTTTTCTCCGTCGTATTCTCTTCATTGCTCGGTAGGACAACATCCGTGCCTCTTTATGTGGCTTCGCCTGTGAAGAGACTGTCCAGCATTCATCACCATATAGGAGAATACAGGCTGCGATGGATAAATTGTCGGCTAGATTCCGTAAACGTAAAAATAACACAGACTTCTCATTTTAACAGATATCTTTACTAAAATTGCACGAAAATATCTCCCGATACTAAAGAGAAAATTCATTCAATAAAATCGCCATTGGCTTCAACGACGAACTCCAGACGACTTCGAGACATTTTTTGTTGTTTTTTAATTTTCCTATAGCTTAATACTTTACTTAGTTTCTGAAGTACAACTTTCTCTATTCCCATGCGTCTTCGGAATTCTCTATCGCATCTTCTGTTATTTGTTATTGCAACTACCCAGATATGTGATATACTCTACCTACTTGATTTTAACGTCCCAATGTGCCGCTTTCATCTTTGCTTGTCTAAAGTCTGAACTTTCATTTTTTTTCTCAGTAGGTGTAGATAAGTGCGCCGCTCGCCCCGTTTAATATCCACCTCGGTTTTTGACCAGGAGATGTTTATCCCTTGCTTTTGGTTTAGGATTGGGTTTCCGGTTCCTTCTAATGTTAATTTAAACACTATACTTCTTGTTATGAACAATCAAGAGTGGTCTCCCCTTGTTTTGTTACTCTCCTCTTTGAGAGAGCTATTTCTGTTTACCAGGACTATAACAATTTTTACACACGCACCTTCTTTTCTCAGTTGAATCAAGCTTTCATAAAGCCTACACCTGCGTACGTTTGTCACTACACTTCTAACGTCTCCACCTAAAATCTTAACTTTTATTTACTATTAATTTTTCCTCAGAGGTAGATTGGTGTCTCTATTGTTCGCTTCACATTCCTCCACCCCCGATCTTTTGAGTAGGAGTGGAGTTTTAGCCATTGCTTCCTGCTTAAGATTGGGTTGCAGGTTCCTTTTTAATTTTCTTTTGTTGTTGTCTTTTTTTATTCTTTGTTTCCCCGAGCATTTTAGTGGCAGTATCGCCTTGCTAGTGGTGAATTGATTAAAGAAAATATCTAGTTAATCTAAATTCTGTGCAAGGCTCTTCAAAATTGTTGCAGGATTTTTTTTGCTTTGAACTTTACTCTATCACAACTGCTCCAACTATAACATCGACTGTTTGTAATATTTCTGTTTTTCATGTCAGGTTTTTATCATTCATTTTGAATTTAAAATTAATTAACGTTGTCATTAATCTTTTTAAGTTCTTACCAGGGAAAATGTAATGGATATATTTGAATATTTAATTTTTTTCAATATCTTCAAGCAAACAAAGAATACATCATTTCCATAATATTATCTTTTAATAGAATGATGTAAAATAAATTTGCAACACTCTTAAGGGCAAGGTCGATGTTCAACACATCCAGAATGTTCCTGCTAGAAGTTGAGAGATATTCAGGTAAAATTTTCAGCGTCTTCTGTCACTGTTTGAAAGTGATATGACCGTAAACCCACGTCACCCCATGTGCACAACAAATCTCAAACACCTAGTATGCCCAGGCAGTCACCCATAAAACTTATACTAGCATACAGTGTCTGAGTTTTACACGGTGGAGTAAGTTGATGCACACACACAGATGTAACTTGCCACAAAACTCGTCAAAACCCACACAACTGCAGTAGAGTTTAAGGCTACCGCTAGTTCTGCCAAACGCTACGTGCTGGGAAGTCCTGGGTTGGTCACAAAACCGTCCAATAGCGGCCCGTATTCCGTCTACCTTGGCGGGAGATACGAAGGACTTTCTTCTCCAGAACGTGCACAAAGAAAAGGACTAATTGTTATACCTGACGTACCTATTCTATTATTAATAGACTCTCCCACACATAAGTAGTAGTAGTAGCGGTTGGGCTCAGTGGTGTTGAGTGAGTCAGTCGATGTCGGACATTGAATTATCAACCACCACAACTATATTGCTGCGTCATTAACTCTTATTGCAAGTTCCTAACGTTTTGTACGTCGGACCCTTTTAGGACCGACTTAGTGAAATACAAGCCTCCACTGGGAAAACTACTTTACAACACTAATGTTTATCTGTTAGCAAGCCCAAGAGGTAGAGGGTTACTGTCTTGTGTTGTCAGAACGTAAGAAAAGGCAAGAGTTGCAGTACATCAAGTTATGTAGGAAAGATAACGGTTAAGACTTGATCTGAAGATGTCAAGATTGTAGTGATCAAGAAATCATCGTGCCGGGATACTGGAGTGGGAAAAAAAACATCATACACAAGCTCGGCTAAGACGCTTTTCAATGCAGTCAAATAAAGAACGGGAAGCTCCAGACAACATTTGACAACATTACTCCAGTTTTGGTTTGATCTGGCTATTGTAATGATAGCATATAACAACGAGCGTCAGATATTTACAGGAGCGGTAAAAAGAACAGATCCTATTCCAGCATCTTTAGTAATGGATATAAGCACCAAAAAGCCTATATATATATATATATATTAGAAAAGCATATATGGTTTTTTATTTCTCATCTAGTTCTCGTAACGATAGAATATGTCAACGTGCGTCAAATATTAACAGGCGTTGTATAATGAAACGACAATTTTCTATGATCTAAAAATAAAAGGTCATTTATCATTTTCCACTTGGGGTGTTGGGATGAATTATAACAGCAGGCGTCAGATATTTACAAGAACATTACAATAAAAAAGATCATTTTCTAGTATTTTTAGTAAGGGATCGTATCTATGTGTTCTACTTTGGGTCTTGAATGTGCTTGAGTCCAAACAGGCGTTTTTTTTTTTCAAGGAGATAAATTGAGAGAGTACACATCCATCATGAAGGGCGAAAGTTCAGTTTTTGCTTGGTGAGAGTGGAACGTTATTAGTTTGGTTTTGAATATTGGATTTGACAAACCATTCCTTCTCCCATTGAGCCACCAGAATGTGGACAGACAAGGCCTCGTCTGTCCCATTCTTGACACCCTAAGATAAACCTATTCAAAAGCAGTAATTTTATCTCTCTATAACAGAAAGAAAAGAAAACATTCACAAAAGTAAACGTTTTGCATATTGTAAATTGTTTCTCAAAAGAATAAATGTTATGCTTGCATTATTCTTATACTTGTCTTGCCTCAAAGCCGTTTACAAATACCTGCTTCTGTAAGCTTGGATGTGTAGCTTGTGTAGATTATAACGACTCGGAATTGTTAATTGGAGAGCCGAGTTCGAATTCCAGCTAGGTTCGTTATATTCACTTACACGCAAATACTTTTGAGAAAAGTATGAACTCGCCTCTTCCCCGCCCAACTATAGGTAAGATACTATGACTTGTGTTACTAAATCCTCATTATCTACCCCCACCCACCGGAAAATGTCTGAGAATCTAAAAATATTTTCTGACTTTAAATAACCTGAAAATATTTGATAAATCCAAGAAAACGAATCAATGAATCAAAACACCTTTAACGGATATCAGTTGGAATTCAATGTAAAAAATCTGAAGGCTCCAGTCTTTTAAGTCCCGCACACGACGGACAGATTTGATAACAAGTTTGAATACAATCACCGTTGCTGCCATGAGCTGATCTCTAGTTGGTGGGCCGATCACTTTGTTTACAGAAAGTGAGACCACAAAACTAGCTTATTGTTCCATGGTTTGGAATCTTTTTTATATGCCAGTGTGTTTCAATGGTTCTATATATTAATCATTTCTGTAATCCTGTAAAAAGATGAGGTGAAAGAAAAGCGGAAAAGGGCTATTTTAACATGAGTATAAACTAGATTTTTATTCAGTTTGCGTTTTTCAAATTCCAGGTTTTAAACGTAAAACAAAATATGAATATTAAAGCCATAAATTAAATTTCTTGGAAAAATAGAAAATTGGAAAATAATGTGTAGAATAACAATACAATAAACATCACTTACTGGCGTAAAGGTCCCTTCTCCGTCCAACTGGCAGACAAAAATAAAAATTTCGAAACTCCATCACAATTTATTTATTGCAAAAAATACAATTATGGCACAAAGGCCAAAAAGGGGAGGGAAAAGGCTGGTCAACACTAACTATCTTATACCTAGCTAATCTGATTCACGACCCATTCATACATTACAATTTACCCATTCACCACAAGAACTTATCCATCACCGTTCAATCCTCCAACCACCATAATACCGCATCCTCTCAAGGGAACCTACCAAAACGCGCCCCATGCTTTTGTTTTTTAATGATACAAAATCATATAAAAAAATTCTAATAATGATAGAATGAGAGGGAGGGAGATGAACCCAATAACAAAATAAAAATAAACACAAAAATACAAAACTAAACATAATTGATGTTAGTAGGGACCGTCAACCCTCAAAAAGAGAGGTTGATTTATTCTGCCCAGGGGACAGAATCAAGAGATCTCTCGCTAAGGATATGGGGAAAGGGATAAAAATATATATAGGAATGGGAAAATATAAAGCTGACCCAGTCGAGATAAAAAGGGACCAAAAACAAACTGGGGAGGTTGGGAATCTCAACCTGGATCATAACCAAAGATGTGGCCGGGAAACAGGCCAGGAACAACATTTACTCACATTAACTAGGTACACAAAAGCTTGTCTAATCCTAACCAGGGGAGGGTTCCACAGGAAGCCACCCCGATGTGATAGGTTGACCTAAAAAGAAAATTGTCATTAGCCTCGTTCACACGAACCAGGCTCGCCTCTTTTACCCACCTTTCGCTGAAGACTGTCGAATGCAATGTTTTCTATCAGTTCTAATCTTCATCTTGAGCTGATGCTCAAAGAATTGATCAGATCCTGATAAGAAAGACGGTTGCCTCGCAAGACTTCCTCCATGTCGCGTCGTCCAAATCACCATTCGGGCCGTAGCCAGCAGCGTTCAGAAACACCATTCGTTTCCATCCCGAAAACGGGGGCGACACATTGTCACACGTGTATGCGCGATCAATGGACACAAGCTGTTCGGAGAGCGAGACGGCCGTCAGCTCGCCGACATGGTCCCATAAGGGGGGACCTGGGACAATGGTAGAAAGGCGTGCGCAGCCGTTTCCTTTAAACCAAGGCCACACGAAAAACAGTCTGGCAAATCCGCCAAACCCCATATGAAAGGCCTTGTCATTGAGAGGCCGATCCGAGACAATCGCCAGGTAAGCGAAAAATTTTAGGGTTACTGAGGTAATCCGCCGCTGGCGCCCAAGACCAGAAGGAGCGAAACTCCTCCGACAAGTCGAGCCGATCACGTAGGGGATTCTTCGCGCCCCCCTCCACTAAAAAACGATAGAAGACCTTCCTAGGCCGAGAAATATCACTGGACCGAGGAATGGCCAACAAGGCCAACCGACACTCGCGGAGGAAATCCGATTGGGAAAAAGGGTTTAAAATTGCGCTCAACCCCGCGAGATGGGGGACTGATAGTAAGGCAAGGGAAGGCGTCCTCTAACAATCCCTCCAGAATCGGATCTCTAGTCAATGCGCGGCGTAGGAAAATTAACCTCGAGGCACGGATGTGACTCGGCAGGTGCGGATTCAGCCCCCATGACACGGACGTCTGTGCAGACTCGTCTGTCGACCCTGTTTCGCGTCCCCTCCATAAAATGGAGGATAGCGATCTCTCGAGCACCTTCCTGCAGGTCTTTACAGAGAGGATGTACGGACAATCGATAAAAAGAATCAGGGGAAAATGTAAGTAAACACACCTCCGCCCTGCCCTTCACGGACAACATCCGTCGATTCCAAATCTTACAAAAATCGACCTTTGCTCGTACTTCAGACCAATTCTTCTCCAGCTGGAGGTCGGGGTCCAAACCACATCCAAGAATGCGGACAGGACCGTCCGTCCAACCGAAGGGACCCGGAAGATCGACCCCTTCCAGGCGCCTAACCGCAAGCCGGACGACTTGTCGCGGTTAATTTTGGCCCCTGTCACCTTTTCGTACCGATCAAGCGCTTTTCAGTATCGCCTCAATGTCGCTGCGGGACGACACGAAAGCAGATACGTCATCGGCGTACGCGGAAACCCTGGCTCGAGGCCCTCCAGGGACGGCGATTCCACGTAGGGCCGGACTGCACGCCCCGTCCTTCAGCCGGCGAAGGAGAGGCTCCAACGCCAAAGCATAAAGGAGAGGCGACAGCGGGCACCCTGACGAACCGACCTAGACAGCACGAACGCGTCCGACAACCTTCCGTTCACCTGTACCACAGCACTGGGGGGCGATACAGGAGGCTAATCCAGCGGCAGAAGTTGGGTGCGAATCCGGCGGCCTGCAGGACCGCCGCAAGGAAGCGATGGTCAACCCTATCAAATGCCTTGGACTGATCCAAATTGATCAGCGCGGCTTCATTCGTCGTCTTTTTACACCCTCTATGATCCTGCGGATCAGATGCAGGTTGCTCTGAATTGTTCGGCCCTCACAGAACAAGTCTGCTCAGGTCCCAACAGAGACTCGGCAACTGACTGCAAACGCTCCTGCAGGATCTTGGCCAAAATCTTTAAACTGTGTTTAGCAGAGTTATGGGCCTGTAATGTAATTCCCCCACCATATTTGCCCTTTTTCAACAGAGTGATCACACCCCTGGTGATCCGACTGGGGATGGACCCCGACCGAAACCAGTTATTGTTTTTTTTTTTTTTCGCTGTCAAAATCGGTTAAAAATTTTACGTAAGCCCCGTACAACCATAGGGCAAACCATCCAGACCGGGCTCCTTGGCAGGCCGACCTTCTTTTGATCCGACGCGTAGACTTCGCCTCCGTGATCTCACCCTCGCAACGTAGCCGCCAGTCGGCGCAAGCCGAGGTCGTCAGGCCAAATAACGAAATTCTCGTCACGGAGAGACCAAAATTTGGTAAACCGGTTTCGAAATGGCGCTGAAACGCCTCGCACATGTCGTCAGTGGCCCGAAGAGTACAGTGGATAAGGGATGACTTCACGAATGTAACGATCGCCACCTCGACGAGTTCAATCCCTGCGCAGATCTGTGCCCAAATTCACGGCTTCTGGAAGACATCTGCTTAACTTATGTTAATTACCTGTCTTATACTTTTGCATTCAAACGATCCAGGGCAGTTTCCCTAGCTAAGCTATATCTAGGGGATCCCCCAGCCATTCCAAATAAATAACTAGCTGGGGATGTCTTCACCTTTTTCAGCTCTATCTAGAGCGAGCTGTTTGCTGGAAATCAGTGGTTAAAGACCTAATGTAAAAACTTAAGTCGCTCCCCAAACCCATC
The DNA here is from genome assembly GCA_903632075.3 of Acanthosepion pharaonis. NCBI lineage: Eukaryota > Metazoa > Mollusca > Cephalopoda > Sepiida > Sepiidae > Acanthosepion > Acanthosepion pharaonis. The sequence goes on from CAHIKZ030004255.1 coordinate 22,389, forward strand.
TTCGATAATTTTTCCCCATTCGTTTTTCTGCACTTTCTCGCGATTTGATTCCCGGAAGTTTTGCCTGTCCAGTAAAAGACAGATTGTTTTCCAGTAGGCAGCCATTCTTCCTATGGTCTAACGATATTGGGCACAAACGTGTTTGTGGTCCGTGTTTTACCCAGTGGAACGTATTTTTTTTATCAGATCTATGTCGGCTCTTTTAAATAACATCCTGTCAAGGAACCAAACCACCGCTCAGAAGGGTTTTAAAGCCCACGTCCACATTTTCCCCGGGATGATCGATCTGGCCACTATCGACGAGAGTTAAATCGTCGATCAGATCAACCAGGCTACGATCGTGTTCCCCCACTAGATCCCCAGAAGGTCAGGGAGTCCAGGATGCCCCAGAAGATGTCGATTAAATTAATTTGCGCGTTGAATCAACCAGAACGGCCCCAACCGCTGAAAAAACGAGACCCGCTCCTCCTGGTCATTGGGGCATAAAACCGCAAACGACCTCGGAACGAACCACTTTTCACGGCAATTTCGACACGATCAACCGGCCCCTCGGCATCGGTATGCACAAGGTCCACCTTCGCATCAAGAGTCCGGTCTGACAAGCAAAGAAACCCTCTGGCAAAACTGTAGAAAATATTTTGAATAGACGACAAAGTCGTTCTCCAGTCACACGCATCGCGACGTAAACAAAGTGTGTCTCTTCGAGACCAACAATATCCACATCTGTCAGGGACAGAAGGTCCTGGAGCAGGCGGGCAGCCTCACCCATGATCCCAGCCCTTCACATTTAACGTCGCTAACTTGGTTTCCATTTTTAGGCCTGCAAAGAGAAAAAGAGTCAGAGCAAAACCCATCACATACGGGAAGGAAATTCAGGTGGGGCGGGACCCCTGACGGATTGTCCCAGGCTCCCTATGTTTCTGCATCCGACGTCATCCGTCCTTCTGAGACGCTCTCCGCCGACGTCCGGGGGTAAATTAATTTGATAGCTCTATATAAGGAGGTTCTCTAACACGGGGACCCTAAAGAGCAAGTTTGGTTTTAGACTTTTTAAGTTTCTATTTTCCAGCTCAGAATCATTCTGATGTCCGGGAACCTATTGCTTCATATATATGCTTCTTCCATACTATTACAGCTGGCTCTCGGTTTGTGTTGTCAGCGTAGTTATAACTCCTGGAGTTGAGAGGAAATTCTTGGGATCCTCAATGTTTTTTTCCCCCACAGACTCCATTTTTATAAATACGCCTTAGAAGGCCTTTTCTCTGTTGGAGAGACCGTTTGGTACGCCTTCATTCACGGTTTTACAAATCTCTTTAAGATTTGTAAAAATCTTCCTTCTTTTTTGTATCTTTTAGCCTTGATGGATGAGGAGGGAAGAAGTGGATGAGAGAGGAGGTGAAACTGCGTTAAGGGGAGAAGTGGAGGGATATAAATAAAACAGGACAGGCAAGAAGAATGCCGCCTGATTCTTTGTTGTTTCTTTGGCCTCCCAGCATCATCAAACGAAGCAGGGATAGAGACTGCCCTGGATCTCTCCATGACCGACTCCACTTCACCATGGTCGCTGCCTTTGTGGGAGGTTCTCGTTCCTTCTTTCCCAGACATCTTGAGATGAAAGCCTGAGGTGGCGGCGTTTGTTCCACCTCCATCTGTTGCTCTTGTTCCTGTTGTTTGGGTTGCTGCTGTTTCCAGTTTGTTGGGTGTTGTTGAATGCTGTTGCTGTGTTCCAGCTGTTGGGGTTGGTGTTGCTGTTGTTGCTGCGCTTTTTTTTATTATGCTGCTGTTGTTGTTGCTTCTTGTCACGGACTGTTTCCCTTGATTATTCTTTGAGACTGAACCTCCTTTGCTGAAAAGCTAGATATTTATGGGGGCTTAATTTAGGCTGGGGATGCGCGTATCCTGGGGATCTGACTACAATCTTTTTCGACCTTTCACCTCCTTCCAGGTTCCATCCACTGTTTTGACCTCCACAGGTTTAGAGCTTGACCCCGTTGTGTTGGTTTCGCCACCACTGTCGCTGCAGGTGTTGTTAAGGAGGGCGGATGGTTGACAGATTTTTTCCCAGGGCATGTTTTTGGCCAGGTGCCCCAAAACGCCGCATGACCAGCAGAATGGTCGCCTGTCCTGTACATATTTCTTACAATATCCTTTTTCTTGCACACCAGGACATGGTTTTATGAGCTTTGAAAATTTTCCTGGTTTACGTGATTTGCAACTCCATGTCACCTGTTTTAATGAAATGTTTTTTCAGTGAGGGCCTTTCACTTCGTGAACATCTCCATAGGGACTGCAGAAGGCCCCATCCTTTGTCTTCCGGGATGTCTACACGTTTTCCATGGATGGTGGCTTTTAGTTCTCCGAGTACCCATGTACTCGGTTTGCATGGGCAGGTTTTTGGATATCAGGATATTTTGCCTGTTAGTTCCTTTTTGCTGTTCTGTTGCCAGTAAGATATTATGAAAAGGGCATGTTTCTTTAGAACTTTGGGGCTTATACTGAAGGCTTTCTAATGTTTCTTCCATGTTTTCCCTTTGAATCAATTTTTTTTGCAGGTTTGACGTCGGCTGTCAGTATGGAAACAGTGTGTATGTTTTTTCATGGCATCTAACACTTCCTTAATGGTTAAAAACCTCATTACCATTGAACGAGTTTTCAAAGTTTTTTTTTTGCTCTCTGTAGAACTCCGGATCTTTTGAAAGCGGCCTATTTTTCGACCAGGCCGTTTTATCGGGAGACACCGTGTCCGGGAGCGGTGTATATTTTTTCTTTTTTTTTGGGTATGATGGGTTTTTTCCGGTATTTTACGCCGAACAAAACAGATTTTTTCCTTTTTTAAGTTTGTTTTATGAACAGAATAAAACGAAAAAGTGGGATAACCAAAAACAAAAACAGTTCAAATAATATTTACGGAATGAAAACAAAAAAACGGTGAGGAGGGAAAAAAAAAAAGGTAAGAAGAGAATTTCAACAAAAAAAAAAAAAAAGAGAACAAAATGTACTAAAAAATCAAATAAAAAAGTCAAACTGAAAATAAAAAAAGGGTTTATAAAAAATAAAACATAAAAAACTTAACAAATCGGAAGCAGTTTCCGGTTCTTTGCTTTCTTTTGACTAACGTACACCAAAAACAAACACGGGGTTAAACTTAATAATTCCTGAGAAACATATTTTAACAATGAGCCATATTTTTCTAAGCACAAGGCCAAAAAGGAGGGTTCTTGTTAGTCAAGATCTTTATTTATACCCAGCTTAATCTGACTGCACACCCATTCATACAGAATCAATTTCTAAAGCCCACCACAAGAACTTATCCAACACCGTTCAATCCTCCAACCACCAGGCTGAAACCACATCCACCCAAGGAACCTGCAAAACGCGCCCAACCATAAAAATTTGATGATACATAAATGATATACATAAATTCTTAATAATGATAGAATGTAAGGGAGGGAGATGAACCTAATAATAAATAAAAATAAACACAAAATACAAAACTAAACATAAACACATGTTAGTAGGGACCGTCCAACCCAAAAACAGAGAGGTTGCTGGACTTCTGCCCAGGGACAGAATCAAGAGACGCTCCTCGTTAAGGGAGTAGGAAAGAGGAGAAAGCTATTATGCCGGAATGGGAAAATGTAAAGCTGACCCAGTTTGAGACAAAAAGGGGGGGCCAAAACAAACTGGGGAGGTTAAATCGATTTTGGACCATAACCAAAGAGCAGCTGGATACAGGCCAGGAAATAACACTTTACTCACATTAACTAGGTAATAATTGAAGTTTGTTCAACCCAACCAAGGAGGGTTCTACAGGTGGCCACCCTGATGTGCTGTGTAGGTTGGACCTAGAAAGAAAAAATCAAGGCTAGCCCTGGTCACATGAACCAAGCTCGCCTCTTTTACTCCACCTTTCGCCGAAGACTGTCGAATGCAATCGTTTTCATCAGATTAATCTCATCTTGAGCTGATGCTCAAAGAATTGGATTAGATGCTGATAAGAAAGACGGTTGCCCCCGCAAGACTTCCCTCCATTCAGTGTCGTCCAAAATCACCATTCGAGCTGTGGGCCATCAGCATCAGGAAACAATTATTCGTTTCTCCCCTGAATACATGGGGCGACAACGTATGCGCAGATCAATGGACACAAGCTGTTCGGGAGCGAGACGAGCCGTCAGCTCGCCGACATGGTCCCATAAGGGGCGGACCCGGGGGCAATGGGAAGGCGTGCGCAGCCGTTTCTTCTAAGCCAAGACCACACCGTTCACAGTCTGGCAATCCGCCAAACCCCATATATGAAAGCCTTGTCATTGAGAGGCAGCCGATTCCGGAGCCAATCGCCAGGTAAGCGAAAACTCAGGGTTACTGAGGTAAATCCGCCGCTGGCGCCAAGACCAATAAGGAGCGATACTCCTCCTCCGACAAGTCGAGCGTATCGTAGCTTATCCTTCGCGCGACCCTCCACTAAACCACGATAGAAGACCTTCCTAGGCCGAGAAAGGTCACTGGACCGGGAATGGCCTTCAAGGCCAACCGACACTCGCGGAGGAAATCCGACTCATCCCGGGTTTACAACGGCGCTCAACCCCGCGAGATGGGGGGACTGATGGTAAGGCTAGGGAAGGCGTCCCAACAATCCCTCCAGAATCGGATCTCCTCTAGTCAATGCGGCATAGGGAAAGCCAACCCAGAGGCACGGATGCTGACAGGGCGGCATTCCCCAGCCCCCCGACACGGACGTTTTGTGTAGAACTCGTCCTGTCGACCCCGTTCACGCGTCCTCCATAAATGAGGATAGCGATCGCTCGAGCACCTTCTGTGGTCTTTACAGAGAGAGTACGGACAATCGACAAAGAATCAGGGGAAAATGTATGTAACACACACCTCGCCCCCGCCCTTTCACGGACAACCTCCGTCGATTCCAAATCTTACCGGCAAAATCGACCTTTGCTCGTACCTCAGACCAGACTCTTCTCCAGCTGGGGTCGGGCCCAAACCACACTCAAGAATGCGGACAGGACCGTCCGTCAACCAGCGGCCCGGAAGATCGGCCCTTTCCAGGCACCTAACCGCAAGCCGGACGACTTGTCGCGGTTTATCTTGGCCCCGTCACCTTCTCGTACCGAACAAGCGCCTTCTGTACCGCCTCCTCAATGTCGCTTGCGGGACGACACGAAAGCAGATACGTCATCGGCGTACGCGGAAACCCTGGCTCCGAGACCCTCCAGGGACGGCGATTCCACAGGGGCCGGACTGCCGGTCTCGTCCTTCAGCCGGCGAAGGAGAGGCCCAACGCCAAAGCATAAAGGGGAGAGGCGACAGCGGACAACCTGACGAACCGACCCAGACAGCACGAACGCGTCCGACAACCTTCCGTTCACCTGTACCACAGCACTGGGGGAGCGATACAGGCTAATCCAGCGGCAAGTTGGCTGCGATCCAGCGGCCTGCAGGACAGTAGCAAGGTAGCGATGGTCAACCCTATCAAATGCCTTTGACTGATCCAAATTGATCAGCGCGGTTTTTCGTCGTCTTTTACGCCCCCTCTATGATCGTGCGGATCAGATGCAGGTTGCTCTGAATTGTTCGGCCCCTCACAGAATAAGTCTGCTCAGGTCCCAACAGAGACCGGCAACTGACTGCAAACGCTCCTGCAGGATCTTGGCCATAATCTTTAACTCTGTGTTTAGCAGAGTTATGGGCCTATAATCATCTAGCTTCCCACCACCTTTGCCTTTTTTCAACAGAGTGATCCACCCTGGTGATCCGATTGGGGATGGACCCCGGACCGAAACCAGTTGTTGAACACTGCTGTCAAAATCGGAACAAAGATGTGCGACAGCCTCAAGGTACAATTCATAGGGCAAACCATCCAGACCGGGCGACTTGCCTCTGCCGACCTTCTTCAATACCGCGTAGACTTCGCCCTCCGTGATCTCTCCCTCGCAGCTAGCCGCTTCCAGTCGGCGCAAGCCGAGGAAAGTCAATAAATAGCTACGAAAACTCCTCCTCCACGGAGACCAGGCTCTTTGGTAAACCGGCTCTCGAAATGGCGCTGAAAACGCCTCGCACATGTCGTCAGTGGCCCGAAAGTTATGCCCCTCCGGGGACTTGACTTCACGAATGTAACGATCGCCCTCGACGAACCTCTTCCCTGCGCAGATCTGCGCCCAAGTTCACAGCTTCGGAAGACATATTTGTTTAACTTATGTCCAATTACCTGGCCCATGTACCGCTCGCTATTCAAACGATCCAGGGCCGCCCTAGCTAAAAGGCTATCTGGGGATCCCCCCAGCCACCGCCCGGGTGTAATCTAACTTTGTCTTCACCTTTTCAGCTCTATCTAGAGCGAGCCGTTTGCTGGAAATCAGTGGTGAAAGACCTAATACTACCCTAAAGACGCTCCCACCACTTATTCCCGATAACCGCCCCCACTGAAACTCCCGCTGCACTAATGTTAGCTGCTCCCGGAAGTCTACTGTCCAGTAAAGACAGATTGAACTTCCAGTAGCCAGCCATTCTAGGCCTATGGTCACGCCACCCGGGCACAAACGAGTTTGTGGTCAAATGTAACCACCAATGGAACGTAGGGCAATCTAATAGATCTATGTCGGCTCTTCTAACTAACATCCTGTCAGGTAGCTGACACCTTGTCAGAAGGCCAAGTCTAGAGCCCCACGTCCACATTTTCCCCAGGATGATCGACCCGGGATCTTCCCACGGGCCATAATCGTCGATAGATAACCGAGCTGATCGCCCCTTTTCCCCCCCTAGCTCCCCCCCCCTGTTTTTAAATTGGGAGTCAGGATGGCTTCCCGTCCCCCTTAAAAAAAAGGCGCGGTTTAATCAACCAGGAAGGCCCCCAACCCGCCAAAAACAAGACCCCCCCCCTCCTGGTATTTTGGGGGCATAAACCGCAACGACCCCAAAAACCACTTTTTCCGGGAATATCCCACCAAAGATCAAGGCCCTCGGGATCCCCCTATGCAAAGGGCCCTTCGCATCAAGAAATCCGTCGACAAACAAAAAAAACCCTCTGGCAAACCCCGGGCCCCATTTTGCTGAAAAAGACGACAAAGTGTTCTCCAACACACATCAGCACCCAAAAAAGGGGTCTCTTCGATCGACAACATCCACATCCCGGGGCAAAAAGGTCCCGGGGGGGAAAAAAAACCCGCCTTCCCCATCCTTAAAAAACCCCACATTTAACGTCCTCTTGGTTTTTCCCTTTTTTGGGGCCCCCAAAAGAAAAAAAAGTCAAAAGGGAAAAACCTTCCCATACGGGGGGAAAACTGCGGGGGGAAGGGCCCCGACCGGATTGTCCCAAAACCCATGCCCCAACTCCCACGTCATCCCTCCCCCCCGGGAAACCCGCCAAAAGTCCTTTGGGGAAAAATTTAATTTTATTAGCTCTATATAAGGGGGGGTGGGGTAAACGGGGGCCCTCCCAAAAACAAAAGTCCTTGAAATTTTTTAGGGTTTTTATTTTCCCGTTCCCCATTCTTATGTCCCGGGAAATTTTTTTTGCTTCCCCCTTTTAAAGGTTCCATACTTCCAACCCCGGGTTTTCTTCCCCGTTTCTCCTGGAGCTCAGGGAAATTTCAGGGGTCCTCAAAGTTTTTCCCCCTACAGACTCCCTTTTAAAAAGTAACCCTGAAAGGGGTTTTTTTCTGTTTGGGAGACCCTTTTGACCTCTCTATCTCTTTCAAATCTTTCCCAAATTTTCAAAAAACTTTTCTTCTTTTTTTCTTTGTTATTTGGTTTAGGGGGGGGAAGAAGTGGATGGAAAGGAAAGGTTGGGGAAAATGGTTAAGGGGAAATGGAGGGGGGAGGGGGTAAAACAGGACGGGGAAGGGAAAAAATGCCCCCGATTCTTGTTGTTTTTTTGGCCTCCCAGCATCATCAAAAAGAAGCAGGGATGGGGGAAAATGCCCTGGATCTCTCCATGACCTTTTCCACCCCACTGGGCGTGCTGCCTTTGGGGGGTTCCTGTCTTCTTCCTCCCCAGACCTCTTGAGGGGTGTAACCCCAGGGGGTTTTTTTTCCCCCCCATCCCGGCCCCTTGTTCTGTTGTTTTGGGGTTTCCCGTTCCCGCTGTTGGGGTTAGTGTTGCTGCCCGTTCCGCTTTTTCCCAAATTGGGTTGTTTCTGCTGTTTCTTTTTTTTTTATTATTTCTGTTGTTTTGCCCGCAAAGGGCTGTTTCCCTTTACCCCTTTTTTGGAGGTGAACCTCCTTTTTGCCCTTTTAGAGGCTTTCTTTTGGGCCTTTTGGGGGGCCCCCTGGGGGGATCCCGACTACTAGGGGATTTCCACCCCCCCCACCTCCTTCAGGTTATCCCCGGTTTGGCCTCCCGGGGTTTTGAACTTGGCCCCGGCCTTTTTGGTTTCCCCACCCGTCGCTGCTGTTGTTGCTTTTAGGCGGGTGGTTGTTTGGTTTCTTCCCAAGGGGGACTCTTTGGTGTGCCCCCAAAAAACCCCATTAAACAGATAATTTTTCCCGCCCTCAACTTTTCCAACATCCTTTTTTTCCCCAAAACCCGGCATTGGGTATATCAAAGAATTTTCCTGGTTTACCGTGATTTTAACTCCATGTCC
>CAHIKZ030004256.1:0-15000 GCA_903632075.3 Acanthosepion pharaonis
CCTGTGGAACTCCCCCTCCTCATTTTTGTTTTGATAGTATAATCCACATCTATTCGAATGTAATGTCAATCGACATCTCCAGATGCCTTGATCTATCCTCTATCCTTCTCTTTATCCTTTCTTCTATCACTCCTCTTTGCTCTCGCTCCTACTCTCTGTAACCCCTTGCATCTTAGTGGCTTCCCTCCTTGCTTGGGTTTGAATGCTTCAAAAAAAAAAAAAAGAAATGGAGAACTCAGTGGGAAAATACTACACTATCTCTGCTAAGAAAGGCTTAATATTCACAGATAATGAAAGAAAGAAAACGTGGAGGGCCATGAACACTTAAGTTCAGTTATTAAAAAATTGACATTGTAGAACACGCAGCAGCAAATGGCTTTAGGAAGAGGCAGAGTTTTTAATACTAAAGTTAACCGAAATGGAACCCTTTAGAACTGCCGAAGGGAAAGGGTTAATTAAAATGTTTATAATGAGTGTGCTGTGATACGAATGAAGGCATCAACGGATATTAAATTACAGAAGTAGGGTACCCAGGCCTACTCGGATAACGTTCTTGCTTGCCGCGGGGTTCCCACAGACGCAGAGACAGGAACGACCAGAAGCCGCCGGTTACCGATGCAGACGCTCCTTGGATTTTCACCAGAGCCCTTGTTAGCCGGCGTGTGTCAGACCTGTCCGCCTTGGGTGGCCCTACCAGGAACGAAGTTCCGGGCGGCATAGCTCTGACACTACCGTTTACACCCCCACCGACTGTGAGGTAAGGGTTGGACTTTGGGGGCTTACAGTACCAGGTGTTCCCAAGCGGTCCCCCATCTAAGTACTGACCTGGCTCTACGATGCTTAACTTCGGTGATCGAACGAGAACCGGTGTTTCAGCGTGATTTGACCGCCTCTTGGTAAGTTTGCCCTTTGAACGGATAACTTCGGTTCTGACAATCTAAGTAGCATGAAAAAGGAAACCGACATTTAAAGAAATCTTCCTAGGAATAGATTGTTCTCAAAAATTCAAGTAATAAGTTGATTTTCCCAGATGTATAGGAAGACAGAGAGGTCAAATAAACTGTTTAAAACCTTTTAATGGATAAAGAGATTTAAAAATAAATCCATCCTTATAAAAAACCTCATTTAAAAATGAAAATGATTTATAACAAATAAAAGAAAATTTTTTATCCTTTATATGGATTGTAGAAGGTCAAAACGAAAAATTAACTCACCGAATATTTTTAAGAAAAGGACAATTTTTTTAAGTTTTTGTTGCTTTTTTCGTTTTTTTTAAAACAGGTTTTTTATCCAAAAGTAAACATTTTTATCATGTCACATATCTAGATAAATCGATAAAACATATTTTGTTAATTTTAAAAGATTTTTCATCTTTCATTAAAATTTTTTTTTTTTTTTTTAAGATTCTCAAGTTAGAACAAATTCATCAAATGGCTTAAGGATAAATATATGCAAAATCTGAGAATTCGACAAATTGCCAATGTCTTTTTTGCAGATTAATGTTTAAAAAATAGTTTGTTGTACTGAAAATTCAATAATAGTCAAAGTTTGGTTTATGTTACGAACAAAAGAAAGAATGGCCTTAATCGTACAATTTTCTTTTGAAATATATCTAAAGATAAGGTTCCAACAATCTCCATATCTCTTTAAAATTTAGACGAATTTCAAAATTTATAAAGTTATTCATTTAAGTGATTACATGACAGGTGTAAGGTAGATCATGTTTTCTCCATATTTCTTTTACTTAATAACTCTTGTTAAGGTTCAAAAACAATCATGAAAATTTAATCAGATTAATATTTCGTCCATGTAAAAAAAAAAATCGGAAAAAAATGTTTTATGTTATATGAAAAGGAACGAATGGGGAAATGGATATTTTTCAAAAATTTTTTGGATTTCCTAACTCCCCTCTTGAATAAATTTTAATGCCATTAAACTACATTTCTTTAGACATTCAGGGCTTTGAAAATTCAAAATTCATCATTTAAACATTTATTAGATTGTTTTTTGGTGGTTTTAATTAAAACGTTGATGTTAGGAATCAGGTTCACCCCTGAAAATTCCATCACCTGTTAGGGTCCCAAAAATGCACAAATTCATTAAGGATTAACAAACTTTTTTTCATTATGAAAAAAAAAGGGTTTATAATGTAAATGATTTTAAACCTTTGGAGTTATAAAATTTAGACTTGAAGAGATACATTATAGGAAAAAATATTACCAACAATAAAAATTTTTAGCATTAAGAAAATTAGATTTGATAGATATAAAATGGTGTTAAAGCTCTTATTTTTTTGGATTTAATTTAAGGTAATATTGTTCAATAGTCATTTTCACATGCATATTGAATATAATTTTGGAAAGAAATCTCATATCCTGTTGAGAAAAAACCAAAGATCAACGATATAACATTCATTTGAGACAATTTCTTTTTTAACGTTAAAACATTTGAACATTTTGTTTTGGAAAAGTAAAAAAAAAAAAATTTCAGTAAAATTTGATACTGAGTTTATATATATTAAGAATAAAAGATAGATTGTAATTTCGAAAATAAATTGTCCTGAAAATTATTTTCTTTCATAGAATTAAAGAGTTAAGTAAAACATTTAAAACAAATTTTATATTTTTCTTTCAATATTAAAATATTTAATTATTCGACATCTTCCCTTTCTTTAGATAGCTATGATTAAAATACATCGTTTGATTCGATATTAAATACAAAAACGTGAGAGCAATCCAACAAACAATGAAAAAAATAAAAATTACAATCTTTCTATTTTGGTCAAAGTCAGATTGTTTCCATTCAGAAGAACTATTGGATTAGATTTCTGAAGCAATATTTTTTATGTACGTCCATTGAAATTTATAGTTTTGACCAATTTCAGTTTAATTACTTTTGGCATTATGGACAGAATTACCTATTTTTCGATTGGGCCACAAAAATATTTTTTCTTTGACAATATTTGAAATTTTTTTATCATAAACAATATTCAAAATAGATTTCTGAAATTTTATTTTCTGAAATAATTTTCTTTTCTTTTTATTTCAGAATTCCGCTGGTCCTTTCATTTTTACGTTTTTTTATTGAATTTTTTGAATTTTTTACATTTCTTATATTTCTTTTTTCTTTATAAATATTTTAAAAAATTTTGAAAAAACTTTTTCATATTCAAATCAAAAAAGTTCTTTTAATTTTTATTGGAAATATTTTTTATTTAAATTCATGAGATTAGTTAATACTTATTTTCACGCAAATTACTTATTCCATCTTTTTTGAAAAATCTTTTATTTTTTTTCTTAAAACGCGAACAGTCTTTTTTATTAAAAAACATTAAAAAATTGATTTTTTTTTTTATTTATTTTTTTTACCATTCAATTTTATAATTTTTTAAAAATTTATAAATTTTCTACAAGGTGTTACAATGAAAAATGAACAGTTAAATAAAAGGATGCATAGTTCATTTGAAATCCTTTCAAGAAATTTGCATAGTTTTTGAAAAAGGAAATGAACAATGGTATTAAAAAAAAAAGCATTCATTTAAAAATTAATTATTTTGAACAATTTAGGAGGATGTTTCTCGCCCTGAATATAAAACTTTAAAAAACAATTTGAAAAAATAAGTCAGCTTAAGAGAAAAAAATTGATGAGAATATTTTTTTAACATCAAATGGAAATCAATTAAAAAGTAGTTTTATGGATCTATAAAGAAAATTTTTTTGAAAAATTAGATGACATTTATAAAACAGAAAGAAAAAAATCTTTGACTGAAAATGAATATTCATGAAAGAAATTTTGATGATGCAATTTCAAGGGTTACCAGGAGTTTAAACATTTCAACCTTGAATTAAAGAAATACAATATTTAACAAACATTTGAAATTTAAAATTAGAAAGTAAAAAAAAGCAAGAAAAGAAAAAAAAGATGTTTTTTCAAATTTAAAAAAAAAAAAATGAAAAAAATGAAGAAAAAAAGGAAAAAAGAAGAAAAAATTTTTAGAAAAGAAATAAAAATGGAAAAAAAAAAGGAAAAATAAAAAAAAAAATGGACTGACAAAAAGAAAAAGAAAAAGAACAAGTGAAAAATAGAAAGAAAAAAATGGAAATGAAAGATTTAAAAAAAGGTAATGGACAAAAAAAGGAAAAAATGGAAGGAGAAAAGAATTTAAAAATATTGGACAGAAAGAAAGAAAAAATGGACCAAAAAGGAAGTAAAAAATTTTGAAGAAAAAAAAGAAAAAAGGAGAAAAAGGATAAAATGGAATTTAAAAAGAATGTCGTTGGAAAAAAAAAAGAATTTAAGGATTGAGAGAATGCGGAAATTAGGAAAAAAATAATAATAGAAAGAAAAATGGACGGAGAAATTTCCCAAAGAAATGGAAAAAGAAAGAAAAAATTGATGGAGAAAAGAAACAAAATGTAATGGACAAAAGAAAAAAAAATGGAAAGAAAGGAAGAAAGAAAATGGACAAAAAAGAAAGAAAAAAAACGGAAAAAAAAAAAAGATGTAATGAAAGAAAAGAAAAAAAAATGTAAAGAAAAAAAGAAAACAAAAAGAAAAAATGCTGAAAAAGAAATAAAAATGGACGGAGAAAAAAAAAGAAAATTAATGAGTAAAAAAAAAATGGAAAAAGAAAAAAGGAAGAAAAGATGAAAGGGAGAAAGAAAAAAATGGACGGAAAAAAAGAAAGAAAAATAAAGACAAAAGAAAGCTAAAAAAAAGAAAAAAAGAAAGAAAAATGAGAAAAGAAAAGAAAAAATGGAAAGAAAAAAGAAAGAAACTAAATTAATGGAAAAAAAAGAAAAAAATGGACGGAGAAAAAAAATGGTATTTTTAAACAAAAGAAAGAAAAAATGAACGGAATTTTTTAAAAAAAAGTAATGGAACAAAAGAAAGAAAAAATGGACGGAGAAAAGGAAAGAAAAAAAGAAAGAAAAATTGTAAAAAAGGAAAAAAGGAAGAAACATATGCCAAAAAAAGAAAAGAAAGAAGAAAAGGAAAGAAAAGAAATGAAAAAAAAAAAGAAAAAAAGAAAAATAATGAAAAAAGAAAGAAAAAAAAGAAAGATTTTTGAAAAAAGATGTAAAGAAAAAAGAAAAAAAAAAAATCGAAAAAAAAAGAAGGAATTGAAATAAAAAAAGAAAGAAAAGAAAGAAAAAAAAGAAAAAAGAGGTGAAAAAAAAAGAAAGAAAAAGAAAGAAACAAAGAAAAAAGAAAAGACGGAAAAAAGAAAAAAAGAAAGAAATAAATAGAAAAAAAAAAAAAAGAAAGCCAGAAAAAGAAAAAGAAAAATAGAAAAAAGAAAAATCAAAAAAAAAGAAAGAAATAATTTGAGAAGAAAGAAACCAAAAAAAAAAAAACAAAAGAAAAATTGAGAAAAAGAAAAAAAAAAATGAAAAAAAAAAAAAAAAAAAAGAAGAAAAAAAAGAAAAATGTAAAAAAAAAAGAAAAAAAAAAAAATGAAAGAAAGAAAATGAAGAAAAAAAAGAAAGAAAAAAAGAAAGAAAAAATGAAAAAAAGAAAGAAAGAAAAGAAAGAAAGAAAAAATAAAAGAAAAGAAAGAAAGAAAAAAAAAAAGAAAGAAAAAAAGAAAAAAGAAAAGAGAAGAAAGAAAGAAAGAAGAAAAAAAAGGAGAAAAAGGAAAAAAGAAAGAAAGAAAAAAGAAAAAAGAAAGAAAGAAAAAGAAAGAAAGAAAAAAGAAAGAAGAGAAAAAACGAAAAAAAAATGAAATAAAAAGAAAAAAGAATGAAGGAAATCGTGAGAAAGGAAAAAGAAAAAAAAAATGAAAGAAAAAGAAAAAAAAAAGAAACAAAAAAGAAAGAAAGAAAGAAAGAAAAAGATTTGAAGAAAAAAGAAAATGAAAAGGAAGACAAGAAGAATACGGACGGGAAGAAAAAAGAAATAATGGAAGAAAAAAAAAAAAAGAGAAAGAAAAATGAAAAGGAAAATAGAAGAAATAGAAAAATGAAGAAAGAATGAAAGAAAAGATATAAATATCCAAAAATTAAGAAGTTTCAAAAAAAAAACAGAAAGAAAGAAAGAAAAAAACAAAGAATTGAAAAAAAGAAACCATGGAAAAAGAAATCTGGTTAAAAGAAAAAAAAAGCGGAAAAAAAAGAAAGAAGGAAAATTGAATAAAAAAAGAAAAGTTTTATGAAATAATTTTATAAGAAAGAAAGAAAGAAAAAAGAAAGAAAAATTTAAAAAGGAGAAAAAAGAAAAAAAAATTTTAAAGTGAATAATAAAAGAGACGTATAAAGAATAAATATAGAAAGAGGCAAAAAAAAAAAAATAAATGTTTTTAAAAATTCAAAAAAGGATAAAGAAAAAAAAAAAAGAAAGGTAACTCTTTGAGACATAAAGAAAGAAAAAAGATAAAAAAAAGAAAGAAAAAAAAAGAAAGAAAGGAAAGAAAAGACAATTCTAATGAAAGGTAAAAGAAAATTCTCTAAGAACCTATTAAAGAAATATATATAAAAAATTTAAATAAAACGAAAAAGAAAATGAAATCTTTATGGTGAATCGGCAAAGATGTTCAGAAGAAGAAAAGCAAAGTGTTAAAATTTGTCTGAAATCGAAAGAGAAATAAGGAATCGAAGAAAACAAAATAAGATGGTGATTTTGAAGAAGAACAAGATGAAAGCAAAAAAAAATCAAAATTTAAATAAATCTAATTTTAGATGAAAAATGAAAGAAAAGAACAGGTAAGCAAAGAAATACAGAAAAAAAAAAAAAATAATGCGGATGAGACATTGAATTTGAAAAGAAAGAAAAAGAAAAGAAAGAAAAGAAAGAAAAAAAATTTGAAAGAAAGAAAAAAAAAATTAAATAAAAATAAAATTAAAGTAAAGAATCAAAAAAGAAAGAAAAAAAAAGAAAATCAACAATGACAAAATAGTTTATAGGAAAAGAAAGAAAGAAGAAAGAGTAAAGAAAAAGAAAAAATGAAAAAATTTAAATAAAGAACGAAAAGAAAGAAAAATAAAGAAAAAAAAAGAAAATATAAATATTTAGAAGAAGGCAAGAAAGAAGTCATTTTAAAGAAAGAAAAATGAAAATAAGAGAAAAAAAAAAAAAGAAAAAAACAAATTATGAAAGAAAGAAAAAAAAAAAAGAAGAAAAGTGCAAGAAAAAAAAAGAATTGCAAAAACAGAATTTAAGAAAAAAAGAAAAAGAAAGAAAGAAATAGGAAAAACAGAAATTAAAGAAAAGAAAAAATTTGGAGGAAAAGAGACAAAGATAGAAAGGGAAAGAAAGAAAGAAAGGTAAATAAAAAAGTTTTAAATATATAAAAGAAAAAAAAATGGAAAGGTTTTTTAAAGAATATAAAAACTTTATGAAAGATAAATAATTCTAAAAACAAAGACAGAAAAAAAAAAAGAAAATAAAGAAATAAATAGAAAATGGAGTTATCCATTGCAATAAAAAAAAAAATGAAAGAAGATGAAGAAAAGAAAGACGAAAATATAGAAATAAGAAAAAGAGAAGAAAAGAGAGAAAGAAAAAAAGAAAAGATAAAAAAATAATTGGAGAAAATGAACAAAAAGAAAAGAAAGAAAGAAAAAAAGAAAGAAAAAATGAAGTAAAAAAAGGAAAAATAAAAATGAATAGACAGCAGAAAGAAAGGAAAAAAGAAATTTGAATAGCCATAAGACAAAAGGACCCTCTCTAAAAAGTTTTTTTTCTTTCAAAGAAAGAAAAATGAACAAAAGAAGGAAAGAAAGAAAGAAAAAAGAAAAAAATAAAAGAAAAGGAAAAAAAACGTGCACGGTGGAAGAAAAAAAGAAAGAAAAAATAAATTTTGAAAAAAGAAATGAAAAGAAATAAAGAAAAAAAAGTCCCGAAAAAAAATGTTAAAAAAATCCAAAAAAAGCAAAGAAAGAAAGAAAAAAAAGAAGGAGAAATAAAGAAAAATTTGTTTGGAAAAATATATAAATAGAAAAAAAATATATATATAAAAGAAAAATTAAGAAAATGGAAAATGGAGTGAAAGAGAAAGAAAAAATCTTACAAATAAGAATTTCAGAATAAGGCAAAGAAAGAAAAGAAAAAAATAAGAAGAGAAATATGATAAACAAGAGAAACAAAGAAAAAGAGATGATAAATATGGCTAAAGAAAAAAAGAAAATTTATAAATGGAGAAATAAACCAAATATAAATATATTCAAAAAATAAATTCATTTAATATATAAAATAAACCTACAATATGAAAGAAACTGATTAAAAGATTGCGTTCACGTCTTTTTTTTTTTATTGTACGCTATGATGACACTGATAAAAAAAAGAAAGAATTTAGTTTGGCCACTGAGAAAATGTGAAAGGGATGAGTTTGAAAAATATTGACGGGACAAAAAAAAAAAGAAAAAATAAATGTTTGAATGTTTAAATGTTTATCTAAATATGAATGTCTTTCCTTCATTTTTAAACCCGTCTTGTATGAAATTGCGAAAATAGATCCAGACGTTTTCAAAAAATAATGTCAAGTGTACAAAATCCGTCCAAATTTTCATTTGTGTCTAATTAAAAATAAATCTATATTCACTGATGTGTTTTCTGTTAAACAGAAATAAAAATAAAAATAAAGTTTCTCTAAAGAAATATAGCTCCTTTACAATATTTATTGAAATTATTTGAAATAAAAAACAAAACAAAATGTATAAAGTATTCCACAAAAATGTCCTTTTAGGACACAAAATAGACACATAGAAAATAATGTTGACAATATTATAGAACCTAGATTTGTAATAGTCCAAATAATGTAAATAATGTACACATGAATTCAACAAAATATGCAATACTGAAAAGAATGAATAAAATATTGATAACAGCAAAATAAAGACCACGAAAATAGTCTGTAAAAAAATATTTATATAAGACATGATGGGTTTATAGACAGATCCTGGGTAAAAATTTATATATTTATAATAAATAAAGGACACAGATGAGACATAGTGGATAAAAAAAATAGTGATCCAATGATTTGGCCCAAAAAGTATGAAACAGACACTGAAAGGTCAAACGTTAAAATAAATAGTCTAACAAAAGATGACAAAGATAAATAATGTAAATAGTGTACATAATACCTCATCTCAGAAATATAGACAGATACTGAAAGGCCGAAACGTTGTGATAAATATGGCAACAAAGATGAGGATAATAGTCCGAATAATGTAAATAGTGTACATAATACCTCATCTCAGAAATATAAACAGATACTGAAAGGCCTAAACATTGTGATAAATATGACAACAAAGATGAGGATAATAGTCCGAATAATGTAAATAGTGTACATAATACCTCATCTCAGAAATATAGACAGATACTGAAAGGCCGAAACGTTGTGATAAATATGGCAACAAAGATGAGGATAATATAATCCGAATAATGTAAATAGTGTACATAATAACCTCATCTCAGAAATATAGACAGATACTGAAAGGCCGAAACGTTGTGATAAATATGGCAACAAAGATGAGGATAATAGTCCGAATAATGTAAATAGTGTACATAATACCTCATCTCAGAAATATAGACAGATACTGAAAGGCCGAAACGTTGTGATAAATATGGCAACAAAGATGAGGATAATAGTCCGAATAATGTAAATAGTGTACATAATACCTCATCTCAGAAATATAGACAGATACTGAAAGGCCGAAACGTTGTAATAAATATGGCAACAAAGATGAGGTTAATAGTCCGAATAATGTAAATAGTGTACATAATACCTCATCTCAGAAATATAGACAGATACTGAAGGGCCGAAACGTTGTGATAAATATGGTAATAAAGATGAGGACAATAGTCCGAATAATGTAAATAGTGTACATAATACCTCATCTCAGAAATATAGACAGATACTGAAAGGCCGAAACGTTGTAATAAATATATGACAAAGATGAGGTTAATAGTCCGAATAATGTAAATAGTGTACATAATACCTCATCTCAGAAATATAGACAGATACTGAAAGTCCGAAACGTTGTAATAAATATGGCGACAAAGATGAGGTTAATAGTCCGAATAATGTAAATAGTGTACATAATACCTCATCTCAGAAAAAATATAGACAGATACTGAAAGGGAAACGTCCACAATGGATAAATATGGCAACAAAGATGAGGACAATAGTCCGAATAATGTAAATAATGTACATAATACCTCATCTCAGAAATATAGACAGATACTGAAAGGCCGAAACGTTGTGATAAATATGGCGACAAAGATGAGGACAATAGTCCGAATAATGTAAATAGTGTACATAATACCTCATCTCAGAAATATAGACAGATACTGAAGGGCTGAAACGTTGTGATAAATATGGCGACAAAGATGAGGATAATAGTCCGAATAATGTAAATAGTGTACATAATACCTCATCTCAGAAATATAGACAGATACTGAAAAGGCCGAAACGTTGTGATAAATATGGTAAAAACAAAGATGAGGACAATAGTCCGAATAATGTAAATAGTGTACATAATATCTCATCTCAGAAATATAGACAGATACTGAAAGGCCGAAACGTTGTGATAAATATGGCAACAAAGATGAGGACAATAGTCCGAATAATGTAAATAGTGTACATAAAATACCTCATCTCAGAAATATAGACAGATACTGAAAGGCCGAAACGTTGTGATAAATATGGCAACAAAGATGAGGACAATAGTCCAAATAATGTCCGAAAAATAGTGTACATAATACCTCATCTCATCTCAGAAATATAGACAGATACTGAAGGGTCGAAACGTTGTGGATAAATATGGCAACAAAGATGAGGATAATAGTCCGAATAATGTAAATAGTGTACATAATACCTCATCTCAGAAATATAGACAGATACTGAAAGGCCGAAACGTTGTGATAAATATGGCAACAAAGATGAGGACAATAGTCCGAATAATGTAAATAGTGTACATAATAATACCTCATCTCAGAAATATAGACAGATACTGAAAGGGCCGAAACGTTGTAATAAATATGGCGACAAAGATGAGGACAATAGTCCGAATAATGTAAATAGTGTACATAATACCTCATCTCAGAAATATAGACAGATACTGAAAGGCCGAAACGTTGTAATAAATATGGCGACAAAGATGAGGACAATAGTCCGAATAATGTAAATAGTGTACATACCCTCATCTCAGAAATATAGACAGATACTGAAAGGCCGAAATGTTGTGATAAATATGGCGACAAAGATGAGGACAATAGTCCGAATAATGTAAATAGTGTACATAATACCTCATCTCAGAAATATAGACAGATACTGAAAGGACCGAAATGTTGTGATAAATATGGCGACAAAGATGAGGACAATAGTCCGAATAATGTAAATAGTGTACATAATACCTCATCTCAGAAATATAGACAGATACTGAAAGGCCGAAACGTTGTAATAAATATGGCGACAAAGATGAGGACAATAGTCCGAATAATGTAAATAGTGTACATAATATCTCATCTCAGAAATATAGACAGATACTGAAGAGCCGAAATGTTGTGATAAATATGGCGACAAAGATGAGGACAATAGTCCGAATAATGTAAATAATACCTCATCTGTAAATATAATCAAGGACCGAAAAATTGTGATAAATATCGACAAAGAGAAATATAATAAGATACTGAAATATAGACAGATACTAAACGTTGAAACGTTGTAATAAATATGGCGACAAAGATGAGGACAATAGTCCGAATAATGTAAATAGTGTACATAATATCTCATCTCAGAAATATAGACAGATACTGAAGGGCCGAAATGTTGTGATAAATATGGCGACAAAGATGAGGACAATAGTCCGAATAATGTAAATAGTGTACATAATACCTGATCTCAGAAATATAGACAGATACTCAAGGACCGAAACATTGTGATAAATATGGCGACAAAGATGAGGTTAATAGTCCGAATAATGTAAATAGTGTACATAATACCTCATCTCAGAAATATAGACAGATACTGAAAGGCCGAAACGTTGTGATAAATATGGCAACAAAGATGAGGATAATAGTCCGAATAATGTAAATAGTGTACATAATACCTCATCTCAGAAATATAGACAGATACTGAAAGGCCGAAACGTTGTAATAAATATGGCAACAAAGATGAGGTTAATAGTCCGAATAATGTAAATAGTGTACATAATATTTCATCTCAGAAATATAGACAAATACTGAAAAGGCAGAAACGTTGGGGATAAATATGGTAATAAAGATGATTACAATAGTCCGAATAATGTAAATAGTGTACATAATACCTCATCTCAGAAATATAGACAGATACTGCAGCTTCTTTGTTGATTTAGTGGATTTTGTATTTTACTATTTGTAGAAGGGAGTCATTGGTTTTCTGTTGTAAACTTCCAATCCCAGTTTTCGAGTTAATCTTTGAGTTAATACAAGTTGGATTAGACATCGACCTCCTAAAACTCTTCAACTCAATCCTATCATTTGATTGCGTGTGGTACATCCTCATTTGGGTAAACATTTTTCTGCTCTTGGCGTCCAATCTTTTAACGTCATTCATCTTCCATTTAACTTAATGTTTACGCTGTATATTCCTCTGGGTATAGCTAAGGTGTTGATAGCCTCCATTTTATTTGGCTCCAATTAAGTTCGTTTTCTAGTATCAAACTCAATCTTCTTTCCGGATCTTTTTCTTCATAACTTAATGTTGTTTTCCGTCTCCTTCATTAATTCTTAAGTATTTGGGCGCCTAGATCATTTACGACTGAATAGCGAGTTTGATCCTCACTGTGTGCTCCACACTTTCAGCCTTGTGCCACATCTAAGCTACGCATAGAAAATCACCAGAAACCCCAGCTTAGTGTAATAGTTAGCAAGCTTGTCTCGCTAGAACAAATACGACTGAATAGTGAGTTTGTTCCTCACTGGGTGCCACGTACGTTCGGCCTTGTGCCACATATAAGGTACGCTTAGAATATAACCATTAATTCCTAAGTATTTGTATGTACCATCTTGGTCCAGTTCCTTAAATTTGGTCTTGATAACATGGTCTAAATCAGTAGTTTTATTTAGCTTACCGCCTTAGAATTGGCTTTTGCACATTTATCGACCCGGAAATCTATCCTAATGTCTTCAATGAAGGTTTTCATTATTATTATTATTATTATTATTATTATTTCCTTTGATTTCTGGTATGTATACATATCTTTCTGGGTCGCGCCGAGAGACCTAAGGTTACAAATAGCATCATGACATTTTTCACTGATTAGTTTATCTAGACGAATTTCACATATGATCAATAGCTGTTATTTTTCCGTGAATGTTAGGGTAATATTTGTTAACCCGTCCAGTTTTCTCTTCCATTTGTAAGGACGTTCTCCCTCCCCATCATGTTAATTCAGTGATTTATAAATATAAGTGTAGTTGTGGACTCGACTACATAGGGAGGACGTCCCAGCGTTTGGATTCGAGTATAAAACAACACTTACCCACCCCAGGATTTTGAATCCGTCTGCCAGGAAGAGCCAACTAACCAATAGTTCTGGCTCTGATATTGCTGAGCATGTAATAAATAGCAGGAAATGTGTGGTTAATTTTAGTGTGGACCATTTTTCGATTTTATCTAGGTCCTACTCCACATTTCATCTCAAGGTTCTAGAGTCCTTGTATATCAGATCCTGTGGGCGTTCCGTTTGTAAACAGAGGGAATGCTGAATGTTATTGGACTCTAGTTTTCTTGAAATTCATTTTTTTCCATTCTATTCATTAATTTAATTTAAACGCTTTTATATTATTTATTTCCAGAAAAATAAACTTGATAAGTCCTGGGACGAAACCGGTTGTTTTTTTTTTATTTTTTTTTTTTTAGCTTTTTAAAAAAATGCCTTATAAATTTTGCATTTTCCTAGCTATTATTAAATTCTGTACCACAAAAAACTTATTTAAATGTACATATATATATATGTGTTTGTGTGTGTGTGCGCTCCTCTATGTGTATGTGTACAGTAAATTTGCGTCGAGGTTTCGGAAGCATTTCACATTATTGATAAAATCTTCTATTACCACCCTGAGAGATATTTTATGACAAAGACGATGGAAACAAAAAGAACATAAATGAAATTGGCAATATAATATATCCAAGACACATTATTAAAAAAAAAAAAAAAACATCATTAAAAAAATATTTAAAAATATTTTTAAATCTTATCCGAGACTTAGATAGATAGATAGATAGATAGATAGATAGATAGATAGATAGATAGAAACAAATTAGATCAGACTGTTATAGACATCACATTAAAGTACTAAGCACGAATTAATGATAAATATTTACTTATTAAACCACCAATCAATCGCACTAATTAAGGTCAAACTGACTCCCCGAGGAATGTGTCATTTCTCATCTGTTTTGATAATTAAAAAAATCATTTAATTTCATCACTAATGACGTTGATTTACTTCGTGTTAGAAATTCCAGATGATTGGCAACCAAACTTAATCCATTATTAAGCCTTATATCAAATGATAAATATCTTTATACTCAATAAATTACAAAACAAATTATATATATATATATATATATATATATATATAAATATATGTGGGTGTGTATTCGCGTGTGTGTGTGCGTATATATGGTCTGCTGCCAAAAAAGGGAATTCGAGCAACGCATACGAAGCGATATGAAGTACGGCATTTTGCTGCTGCCCTTTTGAGCAACACACTGTGCGAGCCAGTGTGCATGAAAAGACAGGATATTAATTCGATGTCGACCAGGAGTTAGGTAAGTCATTTTTCCAATATTCATTTCTATAACCATTTCTGATTTTCCTCTTAATATACATGTATAGAAGATATATACATACATACATACATATATATATATATATATATATATATATATATATATATATATATATATATATATATCAAGAAAAATATTGAGGGAAACATCAACGACAAAGTGGAAAAAAAAGTTTTCTTGCGACCCATTTCGTCCTTTAAGACTTCATCAGACGATGCTTA
>CAHIKZ030004256.1:17500-38672 GCA_903632075.3 Acanthosepion pharaonis
AAATTTTAAAGGATTTTGCTATTTTATATCATTAACTTTACTAATCTACTTTTTTTATGCATGATTCATTGTAATATAAATTGAACTGCACCACACACACACACACACACACACACACACACATATATATATATATATATATATATATATCAAATAAATAAATGTTCAACAGGTTAACTGAAATGTCTAGGCATTTAGACCTTAGATTACGTTATGTGGCATCTTCGAAAGGAAAAATTTTAAAATTCTCTTTTGAATATGCAACCTGACGTAATCTAAGGTCTAAACCCGGGGTCGGCAACTCATTCGACCCCGCGGGCCGGATCGTGTTATAATGACGGGTCGCAAGCCGGACGAATGAAAAATTAAGGAAAATTACATATGCAGACCCCTGTCAACCTAAATATTTAAAACCATAATGAAAATAAACATTGAGAAATCAGAAAAACAAAAGAAAATCTAAAATTTAAAAAAAACACCTAACAAAATAAATTTTCCTCAAGGAACGTCAAAATACTACAAAGTGAAAAAAATCAACCGAAGTGAAATGGATGAAATTATGACGTGTAGGTTTGAAACTGTTATTGAAAATTGTTCCACAAACGAAACACACAACACACACACACATCAAACAAAAACGAACCACATGTACCCATACATACGAGTACAAATAGTTGCAAACATATACACTTACGTACGTACACATGCGGTATCATCCACACATTCATGAGGCATGTATGTATAATGCGCGTATGTTTAACTGTCTTTAGATTTCTGCTACCTCGAATGTCAGTCCCTCCCAGGCCTCTATCACTTTATCGTTCCTTTCGCTTCTGTTATCTTTTAATGTAGCCAAGGGTCATAACAAATATGTATCCATTATTTAACATTAAACGTAGGCAACACAACTTGGTAAAATAAGTCTCATGAAAGATAACTGGCAGATAGTATAATTCGAAAGCCTCGTCTGTCATGTTAAAAATAGAGTCATTGGTAATCAGGCTCGCGGGCCGGTCAAAATGCCTTCGCGGGCCGGATCCGGCCCGCGGGCGGTAGGTTGCCGACCCTTGGTCTAAACGAAAATATATATGTATGGAAAAACGCTATATAAACTTTTATTTATGAAGAACAATTATAAGGAAAATTATGACAATATGTTCGTGGGATCTTCATCGAACTAATGAGATGTTCACGCCGATGGGACTATGGATGCACACGAATGTGAGGAGACATTGAGAATTTCAAATTCATTTTTTTTAAATATATGTTTTGGATATATAGTCTAGCCGACTGGCCACTTCGAGGTGGTGGAATGGTTAGCAAGCTTGTTTCGCTAGAACAATTACGACTGAGTAGTGAGTTCAAACCTCACTGGGTGCTCCATGCTTTAGACCTTGTATCAAATCTAAGCTATGCATAGAAAATCAATATAGAGTCCAGCCGATTTCATGTAATTCTTTTTTCGATTTCTCTCTCTATATATATTCCAACGCTTTTGTCATAAAATATCCCACAGTGTGATATTAGAAGATCTGTCAAGAAAAGTGAAATATCAGGTCATCCCATAAGTTCTGTCCGAATTTTGAATAAAGAAAACAAGTGACCAAATGTTACATTTAATTACAGATTCAATCAACAATATATTTTCCCTGATTATCTATAACTTCCTTCCATCTATCAGGTCATCCCATAAGTTCTGTCTGAATTTTGAATAAAGAAAGCAAGTGACCAAATGTTACATTTAATTACAGATTCAATCAACAATGTATTTCCCCTGATTATCTATGACTTCCTTCCATCTATCAGGTCATCCCATAAGTTCTGTCTGAATTTTGAATAAAGAAAACAAGTGACCAAATGTTACATTGAATTACAGATTCAATCAACAATGTATTTTCCCTGATTATCTATGACTTCCTTCCATCTATTAACAACCTTACTAATTCCATTACTGTAAAATTCTTCAGCTCCATTAGACATTATAAAATACTCTTTAAATTTCGTTCATTTTAACAAAAAGTTAAAATTCGGACAGAACTTATGGGATGACCTGATATAAGAATGTGGAAGTAAAGTGACTGTGGATGATCTAGCGATTAAAGCACTATCTATACATTTTCTTCTTATTAAATTGTGTATGTGTCTGTCGTTGTTTGCGTTTTCGTTTCTTCGAGGTTTTCCATATAATATATGTATGTATATGTATGAAATTAAATAGTGAATTTTTAAATTTAAAGACGCACATAAATATTCAACGTGTTATATGAAAACATTTTATAAACCATACATGCAACAAACTATTTCTTATTTAACAGTTAAAATATTTAATCCTTGAAGATGGCTAAATGTATAGCCGAAAGCGCTCGTATAAAAAGAACATTCGGACAGTTTTTATATAATTTATCATCCAAAAAGAAAAAAAAAATTATTAGACGGCTTGAGAAATTGTATAAAACTTTAAAATAAAAGCACCTTGTCACTCGTATTCAAATAAAATAAATATATATATATATATATATATATATATATATATATATATATATATATATATATATATATATAAAAAGAAGATAAACTGCAAACGTTTTTCGTTGAAATGTGGATATTTTATTTGAAAATATATATTATACTCTATTTTCCATAATACTGCTACACGGGTTTCTGGATTCGCGACCTTCTTCAAGCAAAGAGTAGATATTTCCACATATTATAAAAATGAATGCTTTGCGTGGTAGTGATTCATATTTGAATTACTAGGATGCAAATAATTAAATTTTAGAAAGAGAAAGAGAGAGAGAGAGAGAGAGATCGGAAATGTAAGCAAGCTATGGAAGACGCCAAGTAACACAATTCAGTCTCTAATAAACAAAAATGAGTAAATTATATTCTTGATTTTTTTTTATTTTAATGAAAATTGTTATCTAAATTATCATATTTTGGGATTCATTTATGCGTTATAGATTTTAAAAGAGTAAAAATATTGTTAGTGCTGAAAAATTTTCAAATTTAAGAAAAGCACATGAATTTTTCTCAGGCTAACTAAAAAGTCTAGGTAAACTATGAAAGATGCTAAGTGACATAATGCCTAATAAAAAATGTATATATGTTGCTGTTGATTTTCATTTTTATAATGTAATTAATATTTTTTATTTTAGTTTGGGATTAATTTATGTGTTATATATTTTAAATAAAAGAAGGTTTGTTTGTTTTTTTAATTTGTTTTACATTTTTATATTTCATGTATGTTGGCTTGGGAAAAGAGTAATTCTTTCAAGAACGGAGATATTTGAAAAAAATCCAGGGTGCAGATTTATATTTAAGTAAGATTCGATAGCAACACTCTTGAGGATTTTCCGCCGAAGTAAGTTACTTTCCCTTTTAATATGTGTGTATTGTTTAGATCAAAGTTGTAGTTAAATTTATTTTGTATGTATGCTTAATGCATTTGATAAATTGATGTGTATAAGATCTTTTTTGTGTTTATTGAGACGTTTGTTTAAATTCCTGTACGTTTCCCCAATGTATTTTGAGGAGCATATCTGGTAGTTGTAAGTTAGTATCTAGTATTATATGTCTGTTTTTATCCTATTTATTACTGTTGTTAGTGATGTTGAGTACTTTTGCCCATGAATATATCATACCTTAAAACAATATTATTGATGAGTGTGTTAAATCATGAAACTATATATATATATATATATATATATATATATATATATATATATATATATATATATATATATATATATATATATATATATATATATATATATATATATATGCTCCTGAAAAATGTATTTCGTTTGTGTTTCTGGGGAGGAAGTATGGGTTTTGTAAACAGTGACTATTACGGCTAATAATGCAAGACGCTCCGGTAAATCAAATCGAGTTTTCTCAGTCACTGTCTGTTTATCTAGAATTAAATACGCTTTAATTCACCTTCATCTCTGCCGTGCGCCAACGGCTTAGTGGTAGAAAATCCCCCTACTGACACCAGTTCAGTTGGGTTTCGATCCCAGCTAGAGTCAACCGGATGTCTAGCCATACTGATGAGCTGTGATACAGCGAAACAGTCTGAGGATGATAATATATATATATATATATATATATACAGTATTTAAATTCTTCGGACTGTTGCCCTCATCCTTTTTTGCCAATTTCAAGACGTTTCGGCCATATGCACCGACTTTCTTCAGGTGATTTCGAATTGAATCCTTTATTTCTCCCACCGGGTTAGATTTTTGTTCCACGTGCTATGCCCCTTCGGGGTGACACAGTTATCTTCAGGTCTTTTGTTTACCACTGGACTCACACTTCTTTGGGTCAAGTTAATCAAAGCTTTTATCCAATGGGCCATGTATCCTTGAGGGCATCAGTATAAGAACTTTTGGAACTTATAAACTTAATGTCAAAGTAACCTTTTTTGCCATAGCTCATATTGCAATTTTGTTGTTATTATTGCTTTTCTGTAGCACTCCGTATTACTGATTCCCACATTGTATTCATTTCTATGCTTAGGGTGGCTCAGGAGATTTTTGTGGCTTAGCATATGTGCTGATTCCTTCAGTTTACGAATTTTCCAATGATGTTCTCTGTGTATTATTTCAGCCTCATCACACAGGAGGTGGTGATCTTCTCTTTTCTCTTCTCAAGTAGTCAGCTACGTCTGGTTTTGTATTTCCCCTTGTGTTACGACTTTACGATGTTCTTGCAGCCTTATCTAAAGGTGGGACCTCTTCCTCCTTTATATTTCTTACCAGATCTGCTCGGGATGGCGTATATACAGTCCTTAGTCATGTTCTCCTCTATGGGCGGGGTCTTACTCGGAAGATGTGTCAGCGAAGAATTGAACCACTTTTGAAGGTCATCCTAATGTTATATGGACCACAGATCTTTTGTATTTTCCGATAATCCCTTCACATAGGGTAAAGCTGTATTCTGAGTGTTGTTATCTTCTTAAACCCTTCTATCCCAGTTTGTCGAAGTTGCTGTGTTATGGTAATTTACCCAGGCACGCGTGGACACTCCCAGCTATAAATAGGAGCAGGTACTGCCTTTTGCAGAGGGAATTTCCAGCAGTCAGCACTGACAGTCGGATCGAAAATTCCTGCTGTAATACTCTCGTTTGTATATGTTTTGTATTACTATTTCAGTTAATATATTTATTTAACTCAATTCCTCTCTTTGTGTCTTTATTTCTGGCCCTAACAAGGCAACAACATGCTGTTATGTACTCCGGGTAATTGTTACGTTATAGGGTACTGATTATACTAATCATTTCCTGTTCGTCTGCTTCTGGGTCACCACTTATAACTTTTGCTTGAGGTTGTAAGCAGCAGACGACCCCTTTCTTTACACGCTATGGGTTGTGGGAGTTGAAGATGAGGTATTGTCTGATGAATGTTGGCCTGCGATATACGGATGTATTGAACCCCTGCTCTGTTCGAGATATTAGAAAATCCAGGATAGCGAGCTTGTTTTCCTCCCCGATTATGAACTCTGTCGATGATCTTATTGAGTTCACATTGTCCAGTAGTAGCTGGACCTCTTCCTGATGTGTCCAGAGTATGAAGGTGTCATCTACATATCTCAGCTACAAGGTTATATTTAATGATGCGGAGTCTGTGAAAGTAATGCCTCTCTGACATATTTTTTCATGAAAAATTGCTGACAAAATATTCCTGTTAAGTTTTGTCATTTTTTTTTTATTATTTTGACAAGTAATTTCGTTTGGACACTTTTTATGTGTAAACATTGTCCAAGTGTCTGTTAATTCCGAGCGCTTTCGGGGAATCTTTTAACAATTTTAAGAGCCTTGTTTGTGTTTATGTATAAGTTGTGGAAATGTATATCTACTTAATTCCCTAAAACAGCCTGCATAATGTGGTTATGTTGATATTGCTAACTAAATATTGTTATTTTCACATGGCCCAGAAGTTATCTATTGATATACTGGTCAGTTCTCTTGAGGGTCACTCCGAGGCCAGTCTGACCCCGACTACAGAGATTGCCTTTTTCGTAGGTACTTTGGTTAACGAACCCATCATTTCCAAGCTCTGATCTAAATGCTGAGATCGTTAGTTTATGTAAATGTCTGCTTTCAGATATTCATATGAACATATTTTATTTTAGCTATTCTCCGTCTCTCAAACATTTGAAATTTTCATATGCGAAGCTTATTTTAAGTTAGTTCGGCTACTCCTATAATATTTCAGAAGATAATTTAAAGCTGCCTGTACATCATGGCTGCGTTCATAGTTGATGTTGCTAACTAAACATTGTTAAGTTCATATTATTATATTGTTAACTTGATGTTGTTAAGTGTTTTATTTTCATTGTGGTTTGTTCTTTGTTGTATTTTTATGAAGAGGTTTTCAATTATTTTAGATGCATTTGTGTTCTCGAAATGTATGCTGTGTAATGTGAATAATACATATTATTCTAATTTAAATGGATCTTTATGAAATTTTGTTCTCAGTTATGGATAGCCAGACATCCTGATAAGCGAGTGCTGGTAGATGTAAAATAATTGTCTATGTATTTTCCCACGAAATTAAAAGTCAATGTGACATGCATTTTATCCCATAGACGAAAACAAATTCGATGTACTAGAAAGAGCTAACATTCAATTAATTTCTAATGCATTCCTATAGTAAAATCATTTGCCATGAATTTCTATAGATGCTTTTATTAATTGCTATATCACTAAATATGGAATCATTACAGAGAATGAAAGTTTGGATGGATTTCTTTCATAAATCCTAGCCATAATATTCCAGGTTCCATAAAGAGCTAGTATTTAAATCATTTCTAATGCATTCCTATAGTAAAATCATTTGCAATGAATTTCTATAGATGCTTTTAGTATTTGCTATATCACTAGATATGGAATCATTAGAGGGAATGAAAGTTTGGATGGATTTGTTTCATAAATCTTAGCCATAATATTTCAGGTTCCATAAAAGAGCTAGTATTCAAATCATTTCTAATGAATTCCTATAGTAAAATCATTTGCAATGAATTTCTATAGATGCTTTTAGTATTTGCTATATCACTAGATATGGAATCATTAGAGGGAATGAAAGTTTGGATGGATTTGTTTCATAATTCTAGCCATAATATTCCAGGTTCCATAAAGAGCTAGTATTCAAATGATTTCTAATGCATTCCTATAGTAAAATCATTTGCAATGAATTTCTATAGATATTTTTTAGTATTTGCTATATCACTAGATATGGAATCATTAGAGGGAATAAAAGTTTGGATGGATTTGTTTCATAAATCCTAGCCATAATATTCCAGGTTCCATAAAGAGCTAGTATTCAAATCATTTCTAATGCATTCCTATAGTAAAATCATTTGCAATGAATTTCTATAGATGCTTTTATTCTTTGCTATATCACTAGATATTGAATCATTAGAGGGAATGAAACTTTGGATGGATTTGTTTCATAAATCCTAGCCTTAATATTCCAAGTTCCATAAAGAGCTAGTATTCAAATCATTTCTAATGCATTCCTATAGTAAAATCATTTGCAATGAATTTCTATAGATGCTTTTAGTCTTTGCTATATCACTAGATATGGAATCATTAGAGGGAATGAAAGTTTGGATGGATTTGTTTCATAAATCCTAGCCATAATATTCCAGGTTGCATAAAGAGCTAGTATTCAAATCATTTCTAATGCATTCCTATAGTAAAATCATTTGCCATGAATTTCTATAGATGCTTTTATTAATTGCTATATCACTAAATATGGAATCATTACAGAGAATGAAAGTTTGATGTATTTCTTTTCATAAATCCTAGCCATAATATTCCAGGTTCCATAAAGAGCTAGTATTCAAATCATTTCTAATGCATTCCTATAGTAAAATCATTTGCCATGAATTTCTATAGATGCTTTTATTAATTGCTATATCACTAAATATGGAATCATTACAGAGAATGAAAGTTTGGATGTATTTCTTTCATAAATCCTAGCCATAATATTCCAGCTTCCATAAAGAGCTAGTATTCAAATCATTTCTAATGCATTCCTATAGTAAAATCATTTGCCATGAATTTCTATAGATGCTTTTATTAATTGCTATATCACTAGATATGGAATCATTAGAGGGAATGAAAGTTTGGATGGATTTGTTTCATAAATCCTAGCCATAATATTCCAGCTTCCATAAAGAGCTGGTATTCAAATCATTTCTAATACATTTCTATAGTAAAATTATTTCGCATGAATTCCTATAAAATAGTAAAATCATTTGCAATGCATTTCTATTGATGCTCAGTAGAGTAAACGAAAATTTTAATGATTGATATTGATAAATTCTGGCCAAAATAATCCAGCTTACATTAATACCTAGTATTACAATAATTTCCAATGGATTACTACAGATGCTTTGAGGATTTGCTATGTTATTATATAAATAACTAGCAGTAGAGAGCGGCGTTTCCCCGGGATGTAACAGTAAGAGATAGATCAAGTATAGACCATCATAAAGACTGAAAAATAAAATTGACAAAGATTATTGTCTAAGGTTGACGGACACGCATGTCTTAATTAGTGTTTTTTTTAATTTTTTTACGAATTGGTCAAACCCAAACTCAAACAAAAACACTGTTTTCAATCGTTATGAGTCTACCGATTGAATAGAATTTTATTATAAATAATTGTCTTGTAAATGGAATTGTTAAAGCATTCTGAATGTAAAAATAAAGAAAAAAGTGTGCAAGACAATAAGAAACACTACCTACCAAAAAAGTGAAGTTTTGTCGAGATCGGTTGAAAAATGTAGAAAATCCGATGCCATATATAAACGAACACACACACACACACACAAACAACCTGGGTTTTATAATAAGTATAACTCGATATGAGTTGTCTCCATTTCATTCTCGTGACAGCGATGCCTGTTAATCGTGTTTTCAAATTGATTTCGTGCAAAAACAATTGTGTTTTTCCAATTTTTGGCGCTGCCAGAACCACCGCAAGGTAATTTTACGTAGTCCTGAGAAGTTTTGTTGAAATCGGTTGAAAAATGTAGGAAATCCGATGCAATATATAAACGAACAGACACACATACAACCTGGGTTTTATAATAAGTATGATCATTAGGGTAAATGTAAACTTTATAATTGTTTTAATTTATTTAATTATTATTATTATTATTATTTAATTGAGATATAATTATTAATGTTTCCGTTAAATATATTAATCACGATCAATTACTTATATGATTACCGTTGCTAAAAAAAGGTAGATTTTATTTATATCATTTGTAATTATACCGGTTGTTTTATCTTTTTAGGTTTTAGGTTAAAACAAACTTCCAGATGAAAGGGGTCATGAACAAACTGAGCTTCTCACTCGGCAAGAAGAAGCGAGAAGCCCAAAAGACCTCAACAGAGACAAGCGAACAACCGTCGACAGTTCCAGATGAACACCAACCGGACACAGATACAGGTTTCTTCGATGACCCTCAAAATATAGGGCCTAACACCAGCGGGGTCACTGAATACGAAACGTCTACTGAAGTCCTCCAAGAGGGTGCCTGCTCCTCACTTGAAATCCCCGAAGAGACATTAATCCAGACATCACAAAGGGAAAAATTTAAATTATATAATGACCCGGTTGAATCTAAGATCAAGAAGGATTCTACTCCCCAGGAGATCCCCTATGCAATAAGCGATTCTGATAGGGTCACTGGTGATGGCAAGAAGTATCGAGATGGAACCAAGACTGATAGGTATGTCTTTGGTTTAGATGAAGATACAAGAGATTCCGAAGTCCGCCAAGCTTACAATCACAACGCGAAAGATGCTGCATATTGTCTTCCAGGGGAACATGAA
Source organism: Acanthosepion pharaonis (assembly GCA_903632075.3). Classification (NCBI taxonomy): domain Eukaryota; kingdom Metazoa; phylum Mollusca; class Cephalopoda; order Sepiida; family Sepiidae; genus Acanthosepion; species Acanthosepion pharaonis. The sequence goes on from CAHIKZ030004256.1 coordinate 27,351, forward strand.
ACCCTTGTAAGTGAAGTCCCTCAGATCTTTCTACGCGATCGTTATGACGATGATGGCATTGTAGAAACTTCTGATTTTCTTCCAAGCGTAAAAGAAGTCCATTATCCGATTGAAAGGGCTGAAAAGGAATACGTTGAAATGCCAGCGCCTACCTTTAAAGAATTCCGCGAGAGGGATAAAAATCTCACCTTCGACGTCAACCCACCGCAGCTTATTCACTACAGCCCCGAAGATCCACGAATCATTCGATCTCATTTTAAGTCAGACCCCGAAAGTGATATCAAATCTGCCGACTACTTGTATGCAAAATCCGACAGGATGTCACAAATCCCAGTGCAGGATTCGGGTAACTACATCGGAGGGTTATATTTTAACCCTAGATTAAAAGAAGAGGCGTTCAGCGTTTGTAACCCACGTGAGAAAGGTCCCCTCCAATCCGAGCGGGATCTTGCCGACCGTCTTTATAAGAAAAGCAATAAAAAAAGGAGCATAGGTTTTATAGATGAAAGTTATCCTTATCGGCCAAATGACAAGGACATCACTCTAAAATACGATGATGGTCTTGAAAAAGATCAAATAAAACCAGACACTATAGAAATGCAAAAAGATAATGGCGGTTTTGACAATTACGCTGAAGCGTCATATTATACTTATAGGTCAAGTGGGGATAACGGTAATCTTAATATCCAATATAAACAAGGTTCACCTATGTACGATCAACATCAAAGATATATCTCTGATGGTAAGACATTTTATCCTGATTGTCAAATAGATGTTGATTCCTGTCGTCGAGAGTATTATAGTAACACTGCATCTGATAGCCATCTTAAAGGCGGGAAGTTGGACAAGCAGCGCCGTGAAGAAGCTTTCGATAAACAGGGATCCGATCCCGATGAGATATCCCGAGATGACTTCATAGAAAAGATTGTAGTTACAAAGAAAACGAAAGAACATTCCAGACCAATTTTTATCGACCCCAAAAGACCCAACCCTCTTAAGAATTCCCAGAACCCTCCTGTTAATAGCAATATCAAATCCGAAGATAAAGATAACAGTTACTTGTTTAATAAAGACAACCGCTCAAAGCACGACACGAGCGTAAATCCAGCCTATAAAACTCGTAATCTGAAAACCTTCAAAAACAGAGCCTTAGTCAAAAGCAATGATGACACTTTCGGGCGACATTTAAGTCTATTCGGCCGCTGGATGGTAACCCACGGACATTTAGTTGATCCGTATGATTTCTGTCTCTGGTCCTACGCCAGCCGTCCAGAGGAATATATTGATTTGTCTAAATACCAAATGGATTTACGAGGACGCTGGCTGGATGCAAGCGGTTGTTCAGTCACACCGTTTTTTTATTGTTACAGTTATGATGGCGAACCCATTTATCTTGGAGACTGCGACTGTTATGACGTTTTTAAAAACAGCTACGACGCAACCACTAATGATAGTGAAAATTTTGCAAACAACCCCGAGAGATTTATTGATCTATCAGATTTCCAAATGGATATGGAGGAACGCTGGAGAGATTGCGATGGAAGATATGTCGACCCGTTCTCCGAATGGTACGCCATTGGCTCCCCGGAAAACGAGATTTCTGAATACGACTGGTTTTTCAACAAACCTGAGACCCTCGCTCTATCTCGCTACCCTGGAACGATGTATGACTATTTCGAAGATTATTTCGATATTAATCCATTTTTGCCAAAATCTAACGTTATGATCACAGATATACCTGATCTCGAAGATTATCTTTTCAGCGAAAATTATATATTCTGGGATTATCCTACAAGATACCCATCGAATATTCCAGGTCTGTTCGAAGACCCATCGAATATGACAGGTCTGTGGCCGGATACTGAACACATCCGTAACGTATCGAAGGGTATAAAAGCAGTTGGTGATGGAGACCGATCGGATACATATGACCGCATGAAATATAGATCCAAAAAGAAAACAAAATAAGAAATATGAAACGGAATGTCTCAAAAAACCCAAAAGAAAAATGTCTGACAGCATAAACTATAAATATTCCAGAAATTATTCCAATTCATCTTGGTTCTAATATGCTATACGTTTCGAATTTTATTTCTTTCTTTTTTTTTCTTTTTTTTTGTTGTTTGTTTTTTTCTTGTCGCTGGGGATGCTAGCCTCGTTTTCAGATTTGAGATTAAGTAACATTCGATTATTGTCTTTGTTATCATTTATTAATCACAACACACACACACACACACACACACACACACACACACACACACACACACACACACACATATATACAGGGTGTCCAAAAAGTTCGTGTGCACTTTAAGAACTTTATAACTTTATTTGTATTTGCAATAGAAATATTCTGTAAAAAAAGGTTATAAAGTTTAATGTACCTAGTTTGAAATATACCTAAATAACTAATGTGATTTCAGGCATTACTGTAAATCAGTTGTCAAATGTTTTCCGTGAACTGCAAAATCGTATTACCCTTTGTATTGCTAATGATGAAGGACATGTGGAAACTTAAATAAAATTTCAATAAAACTTTAAAAAATATAGATTTACTTCTTTCTATTCCTTTTTATAAATTATTTCTATCGCAAATACAAATGAAGTTATAAATTTTTAAAGAGCACACGAACTTCATGGACACACATTATATATATATATATATATATATATATATATATATATATATATATATAATTATATTATGAATTATATTGAAAATTCTTTCAACTATATTTTTGAAAAATTCTTCCAACTATATTTTAACGTAAGCATTATACACTGCGAACAAATTACTTTTTTAATTCTATTCTTTGAATTAAGAGAATTATATATATATATATATATATATATATATATATATATATATATATATATATGAAAAGATCCTGTGCAAACGTTTTTGGTTGAAATGTGGATTATTTTAAAAAAAAATATATATTATACTCTATTTTCCATAATTCTGCTGCACGTGTTTCTGGTTTCACGACCTTCTTCACGCAAAGCATATATATTTCCACAATTCATTTAGAGAGAGATATATGTTTATATATATATACTAATATATACATACATACATCTATATATATATATATAACATATACATATAAGTATATGTAAATAGACAATATGAATAAAGACAAAAGGAAAACTTATATTAGCCGACGCGTTTCGTACTCTGATAAACTTTATCAAGGCAAATTTAAGGATTTTATTTTTGTAACAAGTATTTATTTACACGAGCAAACGTTACTGGTTTTTTCATTTTTTTTTTTAAATTTAAGAATGCTTCATCAGGTCATCTGAAAAGTGAGCAAGTTATGGAAGACGCCAAGTAACAAAATTCAGTCTCTAATAAACAAAGACGAGTAAATTATATTGCTGATTATTTTTGTTATTTTAATGCAAATTATTATTTAAATTATCGTTGTTTTGGGATTCATTTATTTCTTATAGATTTTAAATAACATGGGATTGTGAATTTAACCATTTTTTTTTAGTTTTTAACGTTTTTATACTCATGCTTGTTGGCTTGTTGGCTTGGGAAAGTAGTGTGTGTGCGTGATAGAAATTATTAGGAAGATTTGAGATTATTATAATTAAGTAATTCATCAAGTCTAGAAGAAACCTCAGCCGAATGCAGGAAGCACTGGACGGCCGTTTCGTTTCTATATTTGGGACGTATATATATATATATATATATATATATATATATATATATATATATATATATATGTGTGTGTGTGTGTGTGTGTGTGTGTGTGTGTGTGTGTGATATGTATTTCTATATATATATATATATATATATATATATATATATATATATATATATATATATATATATATATATATAGGAAATATATTAAAATCGTAAAAACAGAACTTTTCTTTTGTAATATATTAAACAGACACGTTTTATACATAAAATACACATACATATATATATATATATATATATGTGTGTGTGTGTGTGTCCGCGCGAGTCCTTGTGTGTACGTGTTTCTTATTACTATAAACGCTATATTAATGGCTATCCTTGCTTGAATAGACATCTCTATATTTTAAATATTGTACAGCTTAGTCGGAAAGTCTTGTCACCCTCTTCCAAAAAAGTAATGAAAACAAAAGAACAAGTAATACAGTAATACAAAACACATGTACTGAATTCAACGTGTTTTAGTTGACTCAGCAGTTTTCAATCTGCCAGTCTTCAAGAAGCGAGAGGAAAATCTAAAAGGTCAGCCAATCTAACGGTGATCTCATGCCACAATCCTCACTCTTGCTCCATTTGCGTCCTCCTTTGTAAATCACTAGCGGGCCTTAAGTGCCACCTTAAGATTATCGCACAAAAATAACTGAATCAATTGGTTGTCAGATACGTCGAAACCAACTGAATCAATTGCTTGTTGTCTTATATATATTATATATATATATATATATATATATATATATATATATATATATATATATATATATATATATATGAACATAAAGATAACAGTCATTGGAGATTACAATTTGCAAATTAGATATATATTATCATATGTAATTTGCAAAAAAAATATAATATATATATATATATATATATATATATATATATATATAATATTTATATATAAGAAGAACTATTTGAGAATTTTTGACACATTTATGTGCAAACCAATTATATTTTGGACTTTCAAATAGTGTGGTGGCTGTTTCTGCACAAGCCGTCAACATTATAAAATCAAAATTATATGTCCGCATTGTCCGGCTATTGATGCACTCTCATATATCGAAAACGATGGGAGAGTTCAGAAAATATTTATATTTTAAATATATATATATATATATATATAGTATACAAATATATATATATATAATATCATATATATATATATATATATATATATATATATATATATATATATATAAAAATGGATTTTTATACATTCTTTTTTTTAGATACAAATATTTAAGTAAATTTCTGTTTATAATAAACAACATTTCCCGGCCCGAAATATTCGTCCTCCGGTAAATGTTGTTTAATACTGTTTTATTAGAAACAGAGCATTTACTTAAATATTTGTATCTATAAAAGAATGTATAAACATAAAAATGTCTTTAAATAATTGTCGGACTTTGTCATTTCAGTATATATATATATATATATATATATATATATATATATATATATATATATATATATATATATATATATATATTGTATCACTAAGAAAAATATATATATATATATATATATATTAATATTCTATCAATAAGTGGAAAATCGTTTTGTGACGCGTTAGGATTTCATCGTATGAAACTGGAATGTAACAAATTTATTTCCCATTTAGTTATTTATTTTTCTAAATATTTTTGTTGATGTATAAAATTATACAAAATTATATATCGTTATATCATATATATATATATATATATGTGTGTGTGTTTTTTATGTTTGTTTAAGGCATTGAAAAGCAGTCACCGTGCAGTATTGATGCATATGTCCAAATGTTTCAAAGTTTATTATTTTCTAGTGCTTCCGAGCGAACACTTCTTGGAAAAGTTGGACGTTTTCATCGGACGTGAGGGGGTGACCGCTACTTTTTCCTTTACAAACGCAACTATCTTCTACGACTTTTTTATGCCACCCGTAAATTTGCTTATAACACAAATTCTAACGATTTAAATTCATACAAATCTGATAAAACAAACTATAAAAAGGAGCATTTAAACAAGATTTTTCTGTCACTTAGCAGTTGTTTTTACTAACGTTTCGAAATCATTCTTTTTAATCCTAATATATATATATATATATATATATATATATATATATATATATATATATATATATATATATATATTATTATTTAAATGTCATAGATTAGAACATGTTGATGCCCACATAAACAAAACCGTACATCTTGTGTCAATATTATAAAATTAATAACGTTTTATCAGGTGACAAATTACGATGCTAGGATTTTTTTACCTGATGAAACGTTAATATTATTTCATGGGTACCATCGTGACTTCCCACCTGATAATTAATAATTTTTAACGTTGAAACAAGATGTACAGTTTTGTAGTGGGTATGTACATGTTCCTATGTAACAGTGCATAACAAATAATGATTTATTGCTCTATATTTGTAATGAGCCCTGTTTTTTCAATTAATATTTTGAAAGCTGAAATCTTACTGTTCGTACTTTTACATTTGGGTATATATATATATATTTATATATATATATGAGAAGCAACTTTTCTTTTAATTATATTTCATGAAATACGGGAAGCAATGAGGATTTAGTTAATTTTTGTTTAGTTTTTCCAGCATCCTTACGTGTTTCCTTTTTGCAAGACTGAGACTGTACAGAATGAACGTGAGAATCTTAAAAGTTTTTAAATAGTTAAAAAAATTCTCCTGTTTGAGCCATACAAAAACAAAATACAACAGTTAAAACATGAGGAAAAAGTAACAATACCAAAAACAAAAGAAGGGATAAAGGTATGCCCAAAAGTGCTTGGGAAAATGAAAATTATGTAAAATTTCTGTACTCCCTTATTCCTAGATAACTCAAAAACGTAAGGATGCTGGAAAAACTACATATATATATATATATATATATATATATATATATATATATATATATATATATATATATAGCCAGCATATCTTCCTTCAAGCATGTTTGAATAATCAAGATCATCTTCAGAGTGAATTGCTAAGACAAAAATTAATATAATTGATAATTAGCATTTTTTCTAAAAGAATTTCATGTTGAGTATTTATAAAACATCAATAATAAGAAATTAAAACAAAGTTATCTCCCTTATATATTCTTAACGTAAATTGACTATTATGGAGTGCGTTTCATGCGCATTTACAAAAAAATCACAACTATCAATTACATTGATTTTTATCTTAGCAATCCCCCCCCTGAAGATGATCTTGGATGAGATTAAAGTACTTGTCAAAATAAAAGAATTAATCAAAACTACGGCGTCTTTCTTACTCAAGTTTGTAACAGCACTAAGAATTTTGTATTTGAATTTCAGAGGATTAAAATAAAACAAACAGATGTAATATATATATATATATATATATATATATATATATATATATATATATATATATATATATGTATATAGATAGATAGATAGATAGATAGATAGTAAACTTAAAATAAATATGTATTGAGTTGGATGTTTGTCCCCCACGTGACATCTTTTATATCTACCAGGATATAACTTATATATTGTCCTTTCCGTGGCACATGCTAAATGAAGATATGTAATTGGCCTATTTCAGCTTTGAAATAAATCTTTTTAAAATTACAGTGTCGTTGTTATTTATGTTCAATTTCAATTATGTCTTTGTTGCTAGCTTTTATAACGAAGTAAAATATTTTGTGTACTTTGAATGTGGCTACGATCTTAGCATTTAGATCACAGATTGGAATTAAAGTAATGAACACAAAGAAGCAAGCAATATGGACTTTTATAATAGCGTATTTTCAACATCCAATAAATGAGTTATTAAATGTTTTACAAGAATTATCTTAAAATATAACACACTGTAGATGAATTAAAGATAATTAAATGTGTAGACCAGGGGTCGGCAACTCATTCGACCCCAAGGGCCGGATCATGTTATAATGACGTGTCGCGGGCCGGACGAAGGCCATTAATGAAAAATTAAAGAAAATTACATATGCAGACTCCTGTCAACCTAAATATTTAAAACCATAATGAAAATAAACATTCAGAAATCAGAAAAAACAAAAGAAAATCTAAAATTAAAAAAACACCTAATAAAAATTACTTTTCCTCAAGGAACGTCAGAATAATTCAAAGTGAAATAAATCAACCGAAGTGAAATGGATGAAATTATGACGTGTAGGTTTGAAACTGTTATTGAAAATTGTTCCACAAACGAACCACACACACACATCAAACAAAAACGAAGCACATATACCCATACATACGAGTACAAATAGTTGCAAACATATACACTTACGTATGTACACATGCGGTATCATCCACACATTCATGAGGCATGTATGTATAATGCGCGTATGTTTAACTGTCTTTAGATTTCTGCTACCTCGCATGTCAGTCCCTCCCTGGTCTCTTTCACTTTATCGTTCCTTTCGCTTCTGTTATCTTTTAATGTAGCCAAGGGTCATAACAAATATGTTTCCATTATTTGACATTAAACGTAGGCAACGCAACTTGGTAAAATAAGTCTCATGAAAGATAACTGGTAGATAGTCTAATATTTTTAGTGCACTGAGACGTGTGTAGACATTCTATGGAAAATGACATATAACAAAGTTCATTTGAAGGTCGTCTCTCATGTTCAAAATAGTCATTGGTAATCAGGCTCGCGGGCCCGTCAAAATGCCCTCGCGGGCCGACCCGGCCCGTGGGCCGTAGGTTGCCGACCCTTGTCTTAGGCCTATCGAACTACTTTAATCATAATTTAAACTATACACAAATCTCTCCTCACAATACAGAATGGTAAAAGAGACTTGAACTGCATTATGCCAGATACCATTACGAACACATATATATGTCCACAAAATTTTTTGACAATTTCAAATTCATTCCGAAAAAGTGAGAAGTGGTGGCAGTTAAATTTTTGTTGCATATTAATATGTTATTATTAAAGTTATTTTAATAATATTAATAGTTTTATTAATATTATATTTTTTGGAGAACCATGTTTGCCCCCCTCCTGAAGAGACGCGGTATATAAACGAAGAAGAGTATTTTTTATTTTATTATTGCTTCATCGATTTATCCTAAACATTGCTCTTTTCAATAATAATAATAATAATAATGAAGGTAATGATGTTAATAATAATAATAACAATAATAATAATAATGATATCGATAATAATAATGATAATAATACTACATATATGCACTGGAAGATATGCAAAAAGTATAAAATTGAAACCACTGAGAGATGGTATGACCACGAACCAGACATTTTTTTTCTTTTTATGTATCAGTTCCTTTCAGGGCGTAGTCGGTCATGGCTCTCCACCTCCCTGTATACGTTGAGGCTCTCAGCAAGTTCCTTCCCTCTGCTTTCTCCGCCATACTACTGTCATTCACCTGCTCAAGATCGTCAGGTATATCACGCACTGTTTTCCCTTGTATCTCTTTCCCTCTATTTGACTCGTGACTATTAGAGTCTCCAGGCCCTCCTTCCTCATTATGCGTCCCAGAAACTGCAGCTGCCTCTATCTGATGTAAAACATAAGCCTTCTCCTTGTTTGCAAACTCTCTAAGACCTCATCGCAACCAGAGAGTTGCCCAAAATAACGCTGTAACTATCCTCCGGAACATTCCACTTCAAACTAACAGAGGATTAAAAGCCAACAGACCAGATATTATCATAAAAGACAAGAAATTCTGGAAGGCTATGCTTATTGACATAGCAGTACAATGTGAGAGGAACACCACCATGAAAATTATCGAGAAATTGTCCAAAAACAAGGACCTAGAGAACGAAATTGACAGGATGTGGTGAATGAAGACTGAGACTGTACCAATAGTAATCGGAGCACTGGACTTCGTGAGAAAAGGAGTGAGCAGTTTTACTAACAGTTCTCAGGTAACATCAACATACAAGTTGCCCGGAAGATCTCCCTACTAGGTAAATTCCATATACTAAAAATAGTGCAATTAGTTAAATGACAATTCTCATATAGGGCCTAAGGACAATAGTTTGAACCCGGTTCTACAGGATACACAGCAGAAAACATAACATACACAAATAATAATAATAATAATAATAATAATAATAATAATAATAATAAGGAACAAAATGATTGACGTAACTCTTCCGATATTTTTCAATATTTAAGGAAAGAGCGTGATTTTTCTTTTCTTATATCAAGCTCATCTCTTTACTGGTGTAATAATGATGATGATAATAATAATAACGATATTAATATTATTATCATTATTAATATTAATAATAATAATAATAATGAGAATAATGATAATATTGAGAATAAGGATAATGACAATAACAACGATATTATAACCTTGGTGATAATGATAATTACGATAATAATAATAGTAATGATGATGATTTTTAACTAATTCACCCAAACAAGGCGATAATGCCACTAAGACGCAAAACGGCTACTAGGAGTGAAAAGATAATGAGAATTATAATGATAATTATAATGATAATTACAACAACAACAACAATAATAATAATAATAATAATAATAAACAAAATGATTGGCGTAACTCTTCCGATATTTTTTAACAGTAAAGAGAAGAGCGCGATATAAGAAAAGAAACAGGGTTTTTATTTTCTTATATTACGCTGATCTCTTTACTGGCGTAATAATGATCATATTAATAATAATAATAATAATAATAATAATATAATGAGAATAATGATAATGTTGAGAATAATAAGCATAATTACGATAATAATAATAATAATGAAAATAATAATGATGATTTTTAACTAATTCACACAAACAAGGCAATAATGCCACTAAGACACAAAATGGCTACTAGGAGTAAAAGGATAATGACAATTATAATAAAAAAATAATAATGATAATAATGCTTATGATAATTATAATGATAGTTACAACAACAACAACAACAACAACAATAATAATAATAATAATAATAATAACAATATATTTAATCCACTGCTACATCAAGTCATGCTAGACAATTTTTCTTTCCAGAATATATCTTACAGTCAACCATTCAGCATTGCTTTAGATATTGCTGTATATTTGATCCTAAGTTCCTGTTATTTAGAGACTCATGATAAAATCCAAAGAAGAATAAGCAATATTATTGGTCCTGACCTGGCACCTTGGCTTCATTCACTTTCCCACCGCCGTAAAATTCCTTCCCCGTGCCTTCTCTATATATATGCTAGGCTATGAGAATCTCCTTAGTAGGCCTAGCATAGAAATAAATACAATATGAGACCCGCTAAGAAAAAAAAGATAGACAAATGACAGCAAGTCTTCAACTGCAGCAGCAGCAGTCAAAGCATGACAACCAACAGCAGCAGCTGTTGCAGCCGAATCAGCAGTCAAGTTTATTATTTAATTAAATTTTTTACTCCTTTTTAGAACATCCGAAATTTTGATTAAAAAATTTGTTTTTCTTGCGTCAGCGGTTGTACGGTTTAGAAAATGTTCGCCTCTTTTTGCGGTGATAGACACATTAGTTTGAAAATTCTTGCAAAAATCAAACAATTCTTAGATTTTAAAATAAATCTTGAGAACTCATTCATAAATGAATGAAATTAGAAAATCTTAGTAAAATATTTTTTACTTA
>CAHIKZ030004257.1:0-30000 GCA_903632075.3 Acanthosepion pharaonis
TCTCACCTCATAAATAACCACCGTCCATTATTATCTACTTTCTTCATAAGTATTGGCGTACAAACATCGTTAACTGCATGAGCTTTACATATACTTTATAAATCAATAATAGTGGTTCTAACAGGATGACCACCAAAAACATTATGTATTTTACGGACGGCATGGTTGTCAGCTAAAAAAAAAAGCGCAAGTTTTGAGCTATAAATTGGAGGCTATAATAAAACACGTATAGAATATTAAATTTCTGGAATATCGTAGTAACAGATGTTGATAAAAGGGGACATAAATCTGAAGTCGTTTTGCAAAAGACATCATCAAAAGAAAAAAATTAATAAATTTTAAAAACAAGTAAATTTCGTTAGGAAAATAGGAAATATCTGCTGCAACGACATGCAATATAAATCCCTATAAATGGCACTTAATGATGGCAGGATGTCTCACTGATGAAAAGTCAAATATATAGTTCTATAGAAGTATGTCTAGAATGCCAGGGACAGAGTGTGTAAGAACCGGAAAAATTTGAAAGTGTATGAAAAAATAAAATGATAATTATACATCCAATCAGGAACAGACCGTTGATTTGTGTGAGATACAAGATGAGAAAAGAAATATGTCTTAGATTAGGTATTATGATGATTTATATTTACATAATTCGGATTGTTAACCTCTTTTTTTTTGCCATGTGAAAGGATTAGCAGAGAAAATACTAAGGATCTTTTGGTCCATATAACATCAGGACAATCTTCGAAAGTTGTTCAACACATCGCAATCACCTCTTCCGAGTAAGACCTCGCATAGAGTAGAACATGACTAAGGACTCTGCTTGCGCCATCCCATTTAGATGTGATAGGAAATACAAAGAAACATACCGCCCCCTTAAGGTAAGACTGCAAAAACATCGTAAAGCGGTAACACGTGAAAGTAGAAATGTCTGATGTAGCTGACCATATATGGAGAAAAAAGGGTGTTACCGCACCCCCAACCCCCCAATGGGATGTGGTTGAAATAATAGACAGAGGGCCTCATTGGAAAATAAGAAAACTTAAGTAATCAGCACGTGTGCTAGGCCACAAAAATCTCCTTAGCCGAGCAAGCATAGATATGAATACAATAGGGGAACCAGTAATAAGAGGTGCTAGAGAAACGCAATGAATAATAACACAAATTTCAATATAAGCTCTGGTAACAAATGTAATAATAATAACAGAAAAAAATGCAATATGAGTACTAGTAAAAATGGTAATTAGACATTAGGTTTACAAGTCCAAAAAAATCATAACCAGATGTCCTGAAGAACACATGGACCAATAAATAAAGACGTTGGTTAAATCCACTGACTAGACCCAAAATTTGTGAGTTCAATACCAAACTTATAGATTTGAGTTAAAGGGAAGAGACATGGTACGTGGAACTAGGACAATCTACCCAGTTGGACAAAATAAAGGGTTCGGTTCGGAATTCTAATCACCTGAAGAAGGCCGGAGCGTAAAATGGCCGAAACGTTGTGTATGTGGCAATGAAGATAAGGATAACAGTCCGAATAATATAAATAATGTAATTAGTAACAAATGAATGCCTGGTACATTTGACACACGCCGGACATAATGAAATCACGAGGAGTAGACGAAACAGCACAACAAACTCGTTTAAGTTGGCAGCCAAACAGGGAAATGGGCGTATATTAAAAAGACTGGTAATGGATAAGACGTTGGGCAGAGACATAATCACTCATGAGCTGAAGGGATATGCCATATAAATGAAACAAATGTGAAAAAAATTCAAGTATCTTTGTAGACATTACATTGTTTGAAGTTACGGGTTGAGCAGAAATGATTAGAAGACATTTCATATCTGCTGAACCCAATCTGGAACTGGGATCTCTCATTGAATGTCTACTACTCCATCTGATCATCAAAATTCTACAGAGGAATACTATATCCTCTCCGATGTGAATGAAATATGTTTCCACCGATATGAAGAAAAGCATCGCCCTTGCGATAAATAAAGCTATTCTAAAAACAACAGGAAAAGTAACAATTTATTGCTAATAAGAAAAATTAGAGCAGGCAATTTGGAGAAGCACACTGAGTAATTAAGGCTGCAAAGAGTAACAGATGATAGGTAAAAAACAATAGAAACAGAATCTATTCATTTTATGAAAATAGTCTTTATTTGCATGAAAGAACAAAACCCACAAAACGGAAATTTACAGTAAGCAAAAAGAAAAAAAAGAAAATGAAAGATAAAAAAGAATTATAAACTTTGTTCTAGCTATTGGTACCATTTTAATTTCAGAAATTCGTTTTGGGGGCATAAATTCTGTGAGCATTATTGAGTGATGAATGCACAAGTTTCAAACATAGAAATTCGGACAAAGACAACAAAATACGCAAAATAATTCGAAACATTCAGAATCAATGAAAGGTTATCGTCAAAAATATTGCAAAAGTGTAAATAAAACGAAAATTAAGAAAGCATATTCTAGTTTACATTTAGACTAATCTCCTTACTTTTATTTTATTATCACAACGTTTCTGCTGTTGTACACACCGGCTTTCTTCAGGTGTTTGTCTATCCGGCCAATCTTCATTGAAATTGGAACTGAAAATTTTATTTAATCTAAGTGGTGATTTTTTTTAAGTTCTGCTTTTCCGTACTGCCTGACACTTTCTACTAAATATTAGGCTACACTACTCCGCCCAGGGATTGAAATCACTATTTCTATTTCACTGAATTCACTGCTTGAATTAAGTAGCCTATTGTCCATTTGGATAATAATGAATCGAGTATTTGGTGTTTTAAATTTGGTTTACTAATTAGCTTCTTTTTACATTCGTAATACAATGAGGAAATTGAAATGGTTGCAAATCATTAAATATCCAAATATGAGAAACAAAAATAGAAAACAGAGTAGGCCTAGTAAAAACCCATACCATGGAGCAGTAACAAGAGTTGTAAATATCAACCATCGTCAGTTGAGTAATTTTAAGGAATCAGCTCAAAAACCATTAGCTGAGTTCCATACTTTTAGTTCGATTGGTTCAGTTGTTTTCGAAGATCTCATCTTTAAAGATGAGCTAAAATGAGAGGAAGAAATCGAACGCAACAAAGAAAAAGAATATTTGCTCATCAAAATCATGTTGAATGACATTAGTATCACTATCCTGGCAGTGGACGAAGACAACGATATATTGGTGGCAAACAGGTTAGAATATTTTTTTAAATTTCACCAATGCGATAAAGTTAATATCAGGAAAGGAGGGAGGGGAACTGAGAAAACGTTATTGAAGAGTGAGAGAACCATAAAATACGAGGCTTCAAGATAGAAGATTATGTTTGACGTTGGGGTAAAACTATTGTAGATCGTACTTAACAGGAAGCCGTAGGATAAATCAACAAAGATGAACTGAGAGAGAAGAAACTGTTAGCAAAGAACTTACGGTTATATCTATTAATTTATCCGTTAAAATTATGAGACCTACCCGCTATACTAGTATTAAGCTTTCATTCGTGAAAATGAGGTATAACAGTCCAAAGGCCATCAGAGTAATTTCCATTAAAATATTTGCAGAAAAGGGAAAGAAGAAGATATCTTTCGCTGGTGGAAACGTGATTGAAGCCGAGATACCATTTCTGGACCTATGGCATTAAAAAAATCTTTCTGTGGATTCTGTCAACATTTTTGTAGATATGTGGCAGAAGCGCCAAACAAAGAGCGATAAATTGGTAAAAAATGTCTGTGATGTTTCCTATGGCGAAACGAGAAGGTTTCCACCTCTAATATCAGGATAATTTTGCCATCATCTCTAAATAAGAAAAACTATTACTTCACACTGTATAAGTATAGACTGTTGACGGAAATTTAAAATGAGCTGCCACATAGGTAAGGTCACCTAAAAACATCCTTGGCATAACAGAACACTTCAAATCGCGCTGTTGTCATTCATAACATCCCGATAATGAGTTTAGTCGTAGTGATAATAAGAACTAGGCTAAAAAGATGATGTACTTAGAAAATGATTGAGGAAATACATTTCATTTGAAAACTTTACGAGCATCCCGATAGATAACTGGATGTTAATATAGATATTCTCTATACAGACGACATTCTTTCAACTACAGCCCGATTATAACGGGTACAAGAGCAAAATTGTCCAAATCGTGTAAAAGCAAATTATCCATTTCTTAGATTAAGCATTCATACATTGTATCTTAGAAATGACTAAAGATATCTTACTGGAATTTTCCGAGGTTTTATAGTCTTATTGTACTATGAGTAATAAGATTGCATAATTACTCTGTTAGATTAACAGAAGAGAATCGTGATGAATTTGATCATAAACGAAAATGACATGTCCGACATTAATCAATTATAGCTAAGGATCAGGAGCTTATGAAGGATTGGAATAAGTTCAATATATATATATATATATATATATATATATATATATATATATATATATATATATATATAGGATAATTTATAACTTATTCAAGATGATCTTTGCCCTCTCTAAACTTCTACATTTATGTCCAGGAGTAACAAGATACCTCACAGGTTTCATGCACGATTTCATTTCCTTTTGTTCCCTGCTCTTTGGACTGTCGTACCTTAAACTACACTTTCACGTACCAAACGCTTTATGTATTTTAGATGGATCTTTCTTAATTTATCACTTTAGCTCTAAGTTGAAATGGTGATCCCTCTTCCAGTTGTGACCTCCATATCCAGTTTTCCTCTACTCTTCCCTCTCTTTTTAATCATATTTACCTTTTTTTTAATGGATTTTGAAGATGGAAGCCGGATTATGTATGTTTGTATGATTAGTGAAGGCCTGAATGATCTTTTTCCATCGACCATTGATCAATTGGGAAGACATTAGATCTGATACAAAAGGCTTTAAACTGTTCTCTTTTCAGCTGAAAAGGTATTTCATTGATTCTTACAACAAATAGTGTCAAGATGACTAAACGTTTAACGGAAAACCTGGTAAAATGAAAGAAAATTAATTTAGTGTGTGTTTTTTTTTTCAGATATTAAATATTGTGTGGGAAAGACAATTATGCTGTTTTATGGACAATTTTGCTGTTACATCCGGTATATCTGCATTTGAAAGTCTTTTAATGAGTTTTGATCTCCATTGATGACAAATATATACAAGAAATATTTTTGAATAAATATCTTTAGGAAAGGAACAGCCTAAAGCTTATGGCTGCGATATTAAATGACAACTTCATAGTCTGACCTCGGCAAGAAGCTGTACTAATCCTGGGAGAAGAGGTGATCTCATTAATACATTTGTTACAGTTCACAATGAGAACAGAAGAAAAAGAAACCAAAAGCCTTACTGGATGTATTAATGATGCTTACAGGGAATAGTTCCAATACATCGGTGTAGTAGAATATCTTTACACATATTTCTGGTTTTAAAACGCATAATGGAAGGCTAGAAGACTGTGAAAAAAAAACGTGGCGAATCATGCCAAAGAAGATGATCAGTATCAGGCGAATTTTTCAGAGAAACATCTACTCATCAAACATAGGATTAAACTTTGCAAAAAGAAGCAATAGTGGTTGGTGATAATAGGCGGAATACGAGCGCAGTCTGTCTCCCCCTTACCGCAGCAAGGCCGTGTCGAAAAGCATTCAACATATCTGCCTTTAATAAATCATCAGCGCAATGTTCAGAAACAGTTCAACATTACGGACAAATGGTTGCCAATTCAAGACAAAGAGAGAACACATGACCAGTAACTTTATTTATTACATCCAATGCAGTTGCTGCAACGAAAACAAAAGCAGAATAAGCCGACAACAAAAAGGAAGGCTGAAACAACATCGAAAAACACAATTAATGCTGGAAATGAACAGAATGATGTAAAGATACTAAATAGGGAATAAAACAAGATAATGATGGGTATGAATGAATAAGTACATGCAGTATGCTATGATGTCTTCTTCATTGGGCATTGAATATAAATAATTAGCATATGGGAGACATTAATAAAGAAAGTAATAAACCTGAGAGCGGAGACAGACGAACTTTGCAGCAAATCTTAAGCAGCATTAAGAACACTGAACTGATGTTGAACGAGGTCAAGCGTAACAGTGCAACAGGCAATAAATAAGAACATTAGCTTTAAAGCTTCAAGTACTAAGTTAAGTATAGGCAATAACCCAGTGAATTATAACTTTGGTTTCTGAACCTAGAAATATATAAGTTGTGAGTTCAAATTCTGGGCCGGGTTGTGCTGACTTATATCAGGTGGAAACATAAGAAGTAGTAAAATGATAACGTTAGAGAAGGAGATCAGAAGGAAAATATTCAAGTGCCGTATATCAATGTAATAGTCCGTTTCGAAATTCCATGAAGTTAAAATACATGTCACAACAGCGGAAACCTTGTGATAATAAAAACGTTTACAACAACAACAATAATAATAATAATAATAATAATAATAATAATAACAATGACAATATCTGGTCCCAGATATTCTGAAAGGAAAGAATTAAGCATCGCGAAAAACATTAAAGCAGCTTGGGTTGGAAATTTAATCAGATAAAATAATACATAATCTTAAAAAAAAGAAATTGATTATATATTTGAAAAAAAAAACAAACAACCTAGTAGCTTGATACATAGATCACAAAATATAAATTGTTTTAAGTTAGGTATTATATATTTGGATCGAATATACAGCTTTTCTGATATTAGTAAGAGAATCATATATACTTACATTATTCAAGTGAGGTTTGATAAAATTGCTAAATTTTAAGCAATCAATTAATATATCAAAAACAAAGCCGGAGTTAAAATTTTAGATAGTATCAAAATGTTTTATTGAGTTTATTTGATGTGTTCTAAAACCTATCGCCTGGAATTATTAGGCAAGACCAAAGAAGCACATTTGTCTTCAATAAAAAGGTAATAAAATAATATAAAAATAATCCACATGTATAACAGAACAAATAATAAACATATAGGGTAAGTCTTTGAATTCATTACATTTTAATATAGTGATACTTCTTCTCAATAACAGTCAATTATCTGTTATCCATTAACTGTGCATTTTTTCCTTCAGCAAGTTCAATTTCGCATATGGTAGCTTTTATTATTTCCCATAGGTTTGCTTTGCTGTTTGTCACTTTCATATAATTCCATCAAAAGTGGCAATATATTTTCGATCAGATTCGTATCAGGATTCGATGGAGGCCATTCCATTATCTTCTCTTCTGTAAATCTTTTATGCTCAATTCACGAGTAATTTTAGATACAGGAGTATCGTCTCGTATAAATACACACTTCACATTAAATCTGCGAGAATGGAACTTGTACCAGGAAAAGAAATTCCTGTTTCTAAAATAGCAATCGCTAGCATTGTTCAATTTAACTCCTTCTTCAAATTTGAATGTCCCAATAAGATTTTGGTCAACAATTACATCCAATTACATAACATATGAATACCACCACCTTCTTGTCATCTTTTAGTTCCAGATACGTCTGAATCTGATAAGATCCAAACATTGGACCATCCATGATGCACATTAAATGTAACTCGACATTCGCCCGTGAATATTACATTATAAAAGTTATTTTTTGTGCATTTCTTCACCCGGTTTTTCGCTTTAAAATATTTATTTTAGTGAGAGGAGTCTGCTGAAAAAGATTTTTTAAAGATCCCAATTTACAAAAGTATCTTACACATTTTTCCCTCTTGACTCCCTCAATTCCGGAATTTTCTGTGCTCTAGTCAAAAATTTTGTTCTTCTAAGACTCGCTTTAGTTTACGCACATCTCGAGGAAGCAAGTTCTTAAAGCCTTTGCTTTGAATTATCAACTTTCAACCGCCTTCTTTATCCTTCGGTAATCTTTGCCACGCTCCTTTGATATCTCCGGTTTGGACATTACCTCACTCAATAACATTGCTATTTTCTATTTTCCAGCAGTTGCTAGATCCTTCCCATGTTTCAACATATATTATGGAAAATTAGAAATATAGTTTTTGTTAGATTTCAGAGCTTTTAATCGAATATAAGTTTAATCTTGTTAAAAATATCAGCTAGTCCGCTGTCGTAAAATCCATATATCTCAAAAATGGCATAACATTTAATTAAGTATGTTACGAAGGGTAGAAATAGACAAACCAAATATATCGGTAAAGAAACCGATAGAAGTGAGGCAGTGTGTTACCTTGGTTAGGTTTCGTATGCTGTAGTTAAATAAGCTCCATTGAATTTGCGATTATTGTCAAAATAAAAACAGAAAATTCTTACAACTTCATGAAAAGATGTGTTGCAGGTGGAACATGTTGAAATAAAGAAACTCTAAGTTAAAAAATATATTCACGTAAAGTACTTTCTGTAAAGATGGCAATTAAGTACATTTCCTAAAATATTTCAAAGACGCTAAATAATGCATTATTCTTCAGCTTAATAATAAAAAAAAACTAGAGTAATAAACAGTAACATAGTATACATGAAAATCTATCAGTTAATACCTGGAAAGTGGTATATTTAAAATGAGCTGCGCATTTTATACTATTACAGTATCTAATGTCACACCCCGGATTCACAATACTAAACTCTACCTTTTTTGCTTCCACTGTTTTCTTCTGAACTTAAGGATTTATACTTGTTTTTTGTAAGTTGTATTCATTTAAAATTACATATCTGCTACTGGTTTATATATCGACGTACACGTTTTAACGTGATGAAATAATTCGTCCTATATGTGGTTATATACAGTTGGTTGTATTAAAGACATTAGCGGAACAACTATGAACTGTATTTGATGGACATTTATCTGTTTCCGCTAGTGCTACGACTTTACTATGTTAGAACAATTCCAAATAGAAGATGACTATGAACAATGGACATTTAAAAAATACGAATAGGAACAGTGGACATCTTTTCTCTGTCACCGAACCAAATAAAATTGTGTAATCTCAAAAGACAGAATAAAGATTTCCTGGCACTGTGAAGTTTGAAATAATATTTTAAAACTCCTCCAACAGGTCGCATCAGGATTGACGAAAATATAGAGCTTGGTGTAACGATGATTTTCATATTTATAAACATACGACTATAATTTAGTCAGATTGAAGCTGTAGAAAACAAAGTGTATATTATAATGTTATAGAATAATCAGTGTTCAGATTCATATTTATATTCGAGGTTGAATCCTGATTTTCACGGATGCAAAATGTATATCTACAATAAAGATGAGTCCAAAAGATCTTTCTTTTTGGACTCATATTTGCTCATTTTTCATTTATAAACTACTTTACTTGCACCTTACTTATCCATGTTTATAAAATGGAGTGTGTTACGGTAGACGTAGGACTGAGAAGAATGAAAATATCGACTCAAACAAAGTGGCGTGGGTTGCAAAACCATGTGCGTCGATTATCGACCCTAATAGATAGATTTCCAATGTTTAGTTTGAACTAAAATCGAAACAGCCGCGTAAACGAAGATTTAATTAGAATATCTCTCCCAGATTCGATTAACACACGTCGATTTAACTGAGAGACATAAACATGAAACGTATGATTAGTTGGCTGTCCTGATGACATCTATTCCTTAAATTTTCTTCCCCAACTCACTTCCTCCAAGAAACGAAGCACATCACCGAAAAATAAAAAAAAAAAAAACGAATAAAATTTTACTTGAAGTACAAAGAAATTTTACCTGATAATTTTTTAATTCATATCTAGGTGGAACATTTGGTTTCCTGTCGATAGAGCGGATCGAGAGATGACATACAACGCAGGAATGAGTTTTCGTTCCCACAACCATTTTTTACACTTTAAGAATTCTTCAAATAATTCAGTGTCACCGAGGATCTGAATGTTCATGTTAAAAATATCTTCATTTTAATGTCAATTACAAAAATAAAAATGGAATCCATTTCTGTTTCATATAACATTTGAGAAAAAGACCAATTATCAACTATCAAAAAAGCTATACGCAAAAATAAAATTTACCGATGACAAATATGCTGAAATTTACAAATGAATGATTTGTTGTTTTTTATTTCTTCGCATAATGCATGCATATGACACTTCCTTCAACATTTGATAATGAACATAAAACAAAAATACAAACTATCATCATATACAATATTTATCTTCTTAGTCAATGAAATCAAATCAAAGACAATTCTGCAAATATCTAAAGCAAAAATAATGTATTAAACCATCATTTTGAAATACATGTTCTGAAATTTAAGAAACTAATATTTGAAAAGCAGCCTTATTCGCATAAAAAGGAGAATATTTCAACGCAAATATAGACATAATATAATTCCCGAAAAAAGGGACATTTTCGCGGTGAATTCAATAATAAAAGCATTATCGATTAAATATAACCAGCGTTGTTTGATGGAAAGTCAGGTCAGTGAAAGATGCAGAAAAAAATGCGCAGTAATCGAATGCGGACACTGTGTATGCCTTTTGCAAATGTGAACATTTTCAAAGTTCTTCAGTGTAGGCTGAATATTTACCGATAAACTTTAGGGTAAATACATATAGAAACACATAGAAAGACATGTTTTACAACGGGTTACACTCTTGATGTTAGAGAAAATCGGATTGTATTTGTTTTATAGATTTCTGATTACGTTCTCAGACAGTTAAGTAGCAATAACCTGTTCGTTGGGGTGAGAAAGAAACTGAAGAATTGGTCTAACAGTTAAAAATCTGGAATTGGTGAAGCGTATTGAAATTCCGGACCAACTCTCACTTTGCATTCACGGTCTGTGGAGATGTCTGAATCCTCCTCTCCCAAGAGGACAAACCAGATCAGATCATGTCAGAGATTACATTCTGCTTAGTGTTCTTAATAAATAAAGTTCAATGCGTCTCACGCTACTTCAAAAGAAGATCGCCACTAAGTGTAAAGTTAACTATTGGGCTGAGATTTAATTTGAATTATTTAGAAGTATAATCAATGATATTTTTTGACATAATAATTAAAATTTGAGATATATATATATATATATATATATATATATATATATATATATATATATATATATATATATATATATATATATATATATATATATATATATATTTGAAAATCTGTTGCCTATATCAAATTTTTAATTATTAAGTAATATACTCGCAGTATTTAATTACAGAATAATGCAGACATTGTCAAAATGTATAATCAAGCCATGAGTAATAAGGAATTTGTAGAAGTTTAAAAATTTTTTCGGCAAAGTGTAAAATATTCTATTCATTTTAGATCGATACGTGAAAACAAACGATATAATTTGTATAACATCTTTCATTTTGTACGATAAAAGGAATCCACGCTACTATTAAACGTTAAAAGATGGCATGGTTTGACCACGTCACACAGCTTTATATCTGCAAGACCACAATGCAGGACACAGTTGAAAGTGGATGCAGTCGAGATGCAACGCAAGAACTGGTCGGACATCATTATTGTGAGACCGAAAACTACCTACACAATAGACTCTTCCAGGCCTATATTAAGTAGGCGACATAGCACTAGAGAGACTCACAGAGTCACACCGAGCGACAGTTTTGACTTTATTCTGACCGTTTCTCTCCCCCTTTTTTTTTTTCCAGTGAGACTGTTTTTTTTCAGCTGAACACTGTGTGTTCTGTTGCTTACTAGGGGTTATGCGAGTCGTGATTTGGACGACGCGACAGAAGGGATTTTATGATGGTGAGAAGTTCACCTTCTTCCCAACTAATCTTGTATTTTAGGCATCAGCTTAAAGTCAAGATTAGGGACGGAAAGGCGGCGGCTCCCATCATCAGAATTCGCCAAAAGGTGGGTGAATCTTGCGCGAATGTGTAGAGTGAAAGGGGCTGACCTCGAGTGGCATTTAGATGTCGGTTAGGCACAGAATATTGTCCTAACAGGGTGGAAACATTGGCAACCCACCCAATTATTAGGTTAGACTAGGCATTTTTGTTTTATTTAGTTTTTAGTTTTTTTTTTTCCCGTTTAACTTAGCTAGGGTATGTAAGCTCATTGGTCCCTTTTTATTTCTGTCCCCATTTTTTTTTTTACTTTTGTTTAATTCCCCATCCCCTCCCTTTTTGTTAGGTGGTTAGTGATGTCAGTTTTCTGGTGGATGCGGGACGCCTTTCGATTTCTGGGTGTGTGTTTTCGTATTTGTTGTTGTGTATGAATGAGTGAGTTTGTGTGAATGCTTGATGGTCTGAATGTCTTCAATTTTGCTTAGTCCCGCATCGATTTCTGTCTAGTTAACTGACATTTCTGCCACATTCATAGTTTGTGGGGGGTTTTATTACTAACTCAGTTTTGTTTAGTTTTATTAAAAATATTTAGTTCATTCTGTAAATACACATTTGGGGAATTTTTTTAAAAGTTGTTAATTTTATGACCTCCCCCATGAACAATATTTGTACATATGGGGACTAGTTAGGACGTCATAGAGAAACTGAGGTATTATGGTGGTCGTAGTAAGAATGGTAGGAGTGAATGTGATGTTTTGGTGATTTTTTTTTTAGTCCGGTAAGACTTTGTCAAACCGGACGACTTCTTTTTTTTTTTTTATTTATTTCGGACCTTTTTTTTTAAAAAGTTTTAAAAAAAAAAAAAAAAAAGAATTTTTTTGTTTTTTTTTTTTTTTTTTTTTTTTTTTTTTTTTTTCAGTCGCAAACTTTTCTCCTTTTTTATTTTTGACTAGTTTATTTTTTTTTTAATTCATTTTTTTTAGCGGCGTCAGCCGCTAAACTTTTATTTTTAATTTTTGTTTTTGTTTTTTTTTTGGAAAAAAAGAGAGATTTTTTCTTTTGTTTTTTTTTTTTATTTTCGGTTTTTTTTTTTTTTTTCGGGCGCCATTTTTTTATTTTTTTTTTTAAAAAAAAGTCTTACCTGTTTTTTTATTTCAGTTTTTTTTCATTTTTTTTTTTTTTGTTTGTTTATTTTTTTTAATTTCCTGGTTTATCCAGGTTTTATTTTATTTTTTGTTTTTTTTCCCCAACTCCTCTCCCTGTGTGTTTATAAAAAAACCCGCTAGTGGTTGTTTCACAATTTTTCAGTATGGCCGACGAAGGCAGTCGGTCCAAAGTGAAAAAAGACCTCTTTGGGAAGGTGGACAATACCAACCCAAAGGATGATGATGAAAAAGCGGGCTGGTAAAAGCCCAAAAGCTAACAACAGCCCAAAAGCTAATAACAGCCCTAAAAATGACCAGAGTTCCTCCAGAAAAGGAGAAAGTCCAAAGATCGATGTTGCCCTAAAGAGCATCAGGGAAGTCAGTGGAGGAGTCGCCCTCTTGTTGGAAGTCCCTCCGAATTGTTTTGAACATGGCGGATTTCCTGGACAAGGCGAAAGGTTTTGCCCATCTGGTGAAGAAAGATGGGTTCGTCGATGATGTCCAGGAACTCGGTATGTTCGCTAAAAGAATGGTGACCGTTTTTGTGGTGGACAAGAAAACTAAAAAAAGATTTGTCGCTCCAAAAAGACATTGTGATTAAATCACTTTTGTCCCTGGGGATAAAACCCCAAAGAGTCATAAAAGGTAGGGGGTTTTTCATGTGGGACATTCTGCTGCCCACACCAGAAGATTGCCTGTCTATGGCCAAAAAAGAATTAATAACTAAGGATCTCATTCTGAGAACCGAGTATGAGGGCCGCAGGCGGACCAGGGTGGCAGTTTTTGAGGTTCCTCCTCAAATTTCGGGAGAGCTTCTGGCTGCATTTTTTTATGCAGTACGGCCAGATTTTAGGAGCTCTCTCCGACAATCTGAACGGGGGATGGACGTTTGACATCATGCTGGATCAAGAGGCCTTCAAGTCCGTCCCCAACTGTTTGGTTTTAGGTGACCGGAAAATGCCGGTCATTGTGACTGGTAGGCGACCGACTTGCTGGAGGTGTGGAGAGACTGGTCACCTTTCCTCCTCCTGCCCAGGGAAGAAGGCCCCTGGAGTTCCGGTCACAGGCGACCAAAATACCCCCTTGGCCGATAAGGTAAAATCCGCGGCACCTGTAATGGGTCTAGCTGCGAGGCGGACCGATGGGCAAAGTCCCTCGGTTGGGTCTAAGCCCACATTGCCCCCGAAACCGACGCCTGCCACTAGTGTGGTTAAGGAGAAGGATGAGGGGAATGGCACCTCGTGGTTAGGGGCAAGGGAAGAGCCAAACAGCGGTTCCTCCGTCCCAGCATGACTCCAGGGACATCATCACCTACAGCCCCATTCCCTCTACCAGCGCTGAGGGCGACGCCTCTGCGTCATATGAAAAGACGGCAACAGATGCGCAAAAATTAAATGAGCCAAGTTGGCAAAAAATACTTGACATAAAAAAACTGAAAGAAAAATTGGAAGCGAAGCGGGGAAAAAAAAAAAAAAATCGTCGGGGGCACCGGCCCCTCTATCCTCTGCCCCGTCTTCCCCTAATTCATCCAAATTCACAAAGCCTCATCCGCCCAAATCACTGTCAAATTCACCAGCAAAAACATATACATTCAACTAAACCTTCACCTGTAAGGACTCCTTCTGGGTGGACCCCATCAACCACCCCTAACATTTCGCCAATGTCCACACCCAGTCATACACCCATTCATACACCTCAAAAAAAAGAGTCAGAAGTCCTGACTCTCAAAACATAACTGACAAAAAAAAAAAAAAAAAGTCAAACCTCCTTATTTCCCAGGGGAAGACGTCTGCCGCGTTTCCCGGGACCAGGCGGAGAGGGTGTTTGGACAAACTAGAAATCCAAAGGATTTAAAATCCTTTGGAATTTTCAAAATATAAACAACAAAGAGGTGGAAAGGCCTGAGAATTTCCCTCCGCCAAAAGGGTCTTAACAGTTATTAGAACGGGCCCGGGAACGCGGGAGATTTGGGGCATGATAGAGGAGGCCCAGTCATCTCTAAAAATGGTGCCCCCCTGCTGCTTACCTATTAGACCCAGATAGTGATGATGCAAACCAAAAACTAAAAGGGAGGGTCCCGGTTTTCGTTCACCCATCCCTTTATAGAGCATTAAAACTTACATACCCTTCGGACATCGGCGGCTTGTCTCAGGACGATACCGTCGAAAATGAGATGGCGTCGGGATCCATGGGACGAGCTGTGGGTGTCCTCACCCCAGCCATGTTCTATCCTGAAGGGCAACCCTAATCGGCTTCACGATGGCTCTCTGGTTAGCAAGTTTGAATGCCCGGGGCCTGAGGTCCGAGTCTCGCAGGGTGAGGCTCTCTCGTGACCTTCAGCGCCTCGGGGTGAATATATGTTGTTTGCAAGAGACCCGGTTTAATTCTCATGATCGTGAGGACATACTGTCTAGGGGGTTCGCCCTTTATTCAGCATGTTTTGATGGTTGTTCGAGGGGTGTCTCTTGGCTAGTTTGCAGGTCTTTGAAGGCTGCATGTACCCTTGTCTTCGCAGATCCGGCGGGCAGGCTTTGCGTGCTGGATGTTACCATAAAGGAGAAGCATCTTCGTCTCATTGGGGTTTATGCGCCCAATATCCATTCCGAGCGGCCTGCTTTGTTTCGGCAGATCGCGCCGTTCTTGACGACGTCTCGTCGGGTAGTTTTAGCGGGGGATTGGAATGCCGTCCTTGACCCCGATATAGATCGAATAGGGCACAAAAAAGGTACTTACAACCCGGATGTGAAACCATTTCGGGACTTTATCGATGGGTTTGATCTCGTCGATAAGTTCCGGAATGAACACCCTCGGGAGGTAGCATGGACTTGGACTACTAGTGGCAGCTCGGCTCCTGGCTCGCTTGCGAGCTACCTGGACCGAGTCTTAGTTAGGAGAGTCGATGTAGGGCTCTTAGGTTGTCCAAGTTTCCATTATATAGTTTATACGGACCATAGGCTTGTCCGGGTCCGTGTAAACTTAGATAAGCCTAAGGTTAAGTTGGCTGGTTACTGGAAATTGAACTGTTCGCTTTTCAGTGATCAGGGTTTCCGGGACCAGCTGCTACTAACAATCCAGAAGGAATTGACGGGAGCGGTTGTGGGAAATGCCTGGTGGGGCAAATTAAAATCTAAGATTCGTTCGTTTGCTGCCGACTTTAGTCGTCGGCTCAATTTAGATAAATTAGCGGCGCAAACGGCTTTAGAAAAAAAGTTGATCGGGCCGTGAAATCCCGTGTTAGTGGGGACATAGTCTTAGCTAAGGCAGAGTTGGCCTCCTTGCTTATCAAGAAGGACCAAGCTCTGGTAGTTAGGGCTAGGTTAAAAAGAATGTCTTCTGAGGCAACGAATATGGCCGCTGAACTGCGTGTAGAGGAAAATCGAAACGCGGCCAGGCGACATATAGCGTGCGTCACATTACCGGATAAGCGGACTGTGACTACAAACGCGGGCATATGTGAGGTCTTTCGAGATTATTTTCAGGAGCTTTTCACCAGGGAGCCCGGTCTGAGTTCTGCTCAGTTCGACGCCTATTTAGCTGACTTTCCCTGCCTCTCGGCAGCTGAAGTGGCTAGGTGCGAGGGCCGCATAACAGAGTCGGAAATCTGGGAAGCGCTGAAGCAGGTTGGCCTGGATAAGTCTCCGGGATTAGATGGTCTGCCTTACGAAGTGTACTTGAGGTTGTCGCACGTTTTTGTGCCTTTGCTGGAACTGATGTACAACCACTGGATGAGGCAGGGGTCTTTACCTCAACGCTTCACCAGAGGTGTCATCAAGTTGCTGCGTAAGGACAAGGACGGTGGGGATGGGTTAGGGAACTTTCGCCCTTTAACGATGTTAAACACTGACTTAAAGATTTTGGCGAAGATCTTGGCCAACCGTTTGCAGCTTGTCCTGTCTAGTCTGATTGGCCCTGAACAGACTTGTGCTGTGAAGGGCAGGACTATTCAGGATAACCTTCATATGGTACGCCTGATCTTAGAACAAGTCGACAGTGAAGCCGCGCTGATCAATTTAGATCAGTCCAAGGCCTTCGATAGGGTTGACCATCGATTTCTGGAGGCTGTCCTTTCGGCGGCCGGTTTCGGAGCCGACTTTCGCTCCTGGATCCGTCTCTTGTATGCGACCCCGGTGCGCTGGTGGAAGTGAATGGGGTAAGATCGAAGCCTTTCGTATTGTCTCGCTCCATTCGTCAAGGTTGTCCGCTATCGCCTCTGCTGTACGTTCTTGCGTTGGAGCCTTTCCTTCGCAAGTTAAAGGCGAATCCGGTCCTACGCGGTATTTCGCTGCCTGGTGCTAACACCTCGGCCAGGTATTCTGCCTATGCTGACGACGTTTCGGTTCTTGTGTCGAGCAGAGCCGAGATTAACGAAGTCAGTAAGCAGATCAGTGGGTATGAGTTGGTGACAGGGGCCAAAATCAACCGCGATAAGTCTGTGGGCTTGCGGTTGGGTGCGTGGAAGGGAGTTTCTCTTCCCGGACCTTTCCTCTGGACGGATGGGCCGATCAAGATACTCGGCGTCTGGTTCGGTCCTGATCTCCAGTTGGAAAAGAATTGGTCGGAGGTACAGGGGCGGGCCGAGGTCGCGGCTAGTCTGTGGTCTCGGAGGGGACTTTCCCTGAAGGGAAGGGCGGAAGTTTGTGGTTCCCACATCTATCCGATACTCCTCTACCGTCTTTCTGTGCTTCCACTCCCGTGTGCCCGACTAACATCGTTAGTCAAGGTCTTGTTCTCTTTCTTGTGGAGAGGCAAGTCCCACATGGCATCTCGCGAGATCTGTTGCCTTCATCCCTCTGAGGGCGGTCTGGGAATGCCTAGCATTGAGATTCGTCAATATATGCTACGCATTACCTTTCTCGACCGAATGTGTCGCGGTTTGGATGAGGTGGGCACCTTTTGGAAAGAAGATGTCCGTAAACATTTCCCATCCCTGAGAAGTGTGCACTCGTGCGAGGAGGAGGCCGGTCGTACTCCACGTGGCGAGTGCTCCTTCTATCGTGAATGTCGTCGCGCTTTGAAGCTCCTCTTGCGGTCGTCGGTTGGCCTCTCCGACGCCCAAGCGTTGTCTCGTAAGGCATTATATCGTGTGTTAGTTAGGGGGCCGTTCAAGATGATCTGATCGACGAGCTCGGTCTTACGAGGCAGGAGGCTCGCTCGGTTTGGCCTTGGGCGCCTGGGTTGAAATGTCTCAATAACGATGAGGCATCACTCACCTGGCTGATGATTCGCGGGGCCCTCTGGGTCGGCAAAAGACTTTGTTCAGCAGGCTTGGAGAAATATCCAAACTGTCGTCGCTGTACTGGGAATGTCGAGACCATTGGTCACGCCTTTTTTCAGTGCAGTGCGGTAGTGCCGTTGTGCAGGTTTGTTGAAGGCCTCATGGTTCGCATGCTGCAGGGAAAGTTTTTTGTCCTGGAAGCCAGTTCTGTTTGTAGCAATGTGGTATCGCAATTGACGAAGGCTGAACACTATGTGTTCTGTTGCTTACTAGGGGTTATGCGAGTCGTGATTTGGACGACGCGACAGAAGGGATTTTATGATGGCGAGAAGTTCACCTCTTCCCAACTAATCTTGTACTTTAGGCATCAGCTTAAAGTCAAGATTAGGACGGAAAGGCGGCGGCTCCCATCATCAGAATTCGCCAAAAGGTGGGTGAATCTTGCGCGAATGTGTAGAGTGAAAGGGGCTGACCTTGAGTGGCATTTAGATGTCGGTTAGGCACAGAATATTGTCCTAACAGGGTGGAACATTGGCAACCCACCCAATTATTAGGTTAGACTAGGTTTTTGTTTTTATTTAGTTTTTCTTTTTTTTTTCCCGTTTAACTTAGCTAGGGTATGTAAGCTCATTGGTCCCTTTTATTTCTGTCCCTTTTTTTTTTTACTTTTGTTTAATTCCCCATCCCCTCCCTTGTTAGGTGGTTAGTGATGTCAGTTTTCTGGTGGATGCGGGACGCCTTTCGTTTCGGGTGTGTGTTTTCGTATTTGTTGTTGTGTATGAATGAGTGAGTGTTTGTGTGAATGCTTGATGGTCTGAATGTCTATTATTTTCTTAGTCCCGCATCGATTTCGTCTAGTTAACTGACATTTCTGCCGCATTCATAGTCTGTGGGGGGTTTTATTACTAACTCAGTTTTGTTTAGTTTTATTGTAAATATTTAGTTCATTCTGTAAATACTCATTTGGGGATTTTTTTTAAAAAAAGTTGTTAATTTTATGACCCTCCCCCCATGAACAATATTTGTACATATGGGGTCTAGTTAGGACGTCATAGAGAAACTGAGGTATTATGGTGGTCGTAGTAAGAATGGTAGGAGTGAATGTGATGTTTTGGTGATTGGTTTATTGTTGGCATGTCTGGGTCAGTGTCTGTGACTAGCTAAGTTTTAGATTAATGACAGAAGAAGACCGTCATTCCCCAATCCCCTTTTGGCCTTGTGCCACATTTGTTTTATTTATATAAAACAATAAATATTGTGACACAGAGAGCGACATTTTTTGACTTTTATTCTGACCGTTTCTTCTCACCCCCCCCTTTTTTTTCCAGTGAGACTGTTTCTTTTCAGCTGTTTATTTTTTGGACGAACTTTCGTGTGAATAACATCGGACCTTTTTTTTATCTGATAAGTTATTGTTTTATTTTCATTCTTTTTAATTTTTTCTATTTTTTGTTTTTTTTTTGTATTTGGGCCTTAGCTCACATTTTTCCTTTTTTTTTTTTTTTTTTTTAGTCCGGTAAGACTTTGTCAAACCGGACGACTTTTTTTTTATTTTTTTTATTTCTAAAAAAAAAAGACCAGTTTAGAAAAAAAAAAAAAAAAAAAGCTTTTTTTTGTTTATTTTTTTTTTTTTTTTTTAGCGACTTCAGTCGCCTTCTTTCTCTTTTTTATTTTGACTAGTTTATTTTTTCTTTTAATTCATTTTCTTTAGCGGCGTCAGCCGCTAAACTTTTATTTTCTATTTTTGTACTTTTTGTTTAGTTTTTTTTTTGGTAAAAAAAAAGAGAAGTTTTCTGGTTTTTTTTTTCCATTTTCGGCTGCCTTCGGGCGCCATTTTTTTTTTTTTATTTAAAAAAAAGTCTTACCTGTTTGTTTTATTTCAGTCTTTTTTTCATTTTTTTTTTTGTTTGTTTTTTTTTTTTTTTTAATTTCCTGGTTTATCCAGGTTTTCTTTATTTTTGTTTTTTTTTTCCCAACTCCTCTCCCTGTGTGTTTAAAAAACCCGCTAGTGGTTGGTTTCACAACCCTTCAGTATGGCCGACGAAGGCAGTCGGTCCAAAGTAAAAAAAGACCTCTTTGGGAAGGTGGATAATACCAACCCAAAGGATGATGATGAAAAAAAGCGGGCTGGAAAAAGCCCAAAAGCTAACAACAGCCCAAAAGCTAACAGCCCTAAAATGACCAGAGTTCCTCCAGAAAAGGAGAAAGTCCGAATGTTGCCCCTAAAGACGCATTCAGTGGAGTCGCCCTCTTGTTGGAAGTCCCCTCCGAATTGTATACTGAACATGGCGGATTTCCTGGACAAGGCGAAAGGTTTTGCCCATCTGGTGAAGAAAGATGGGTTCGTCGATGATGTCCAGGAACTCGGTATGTTCGCTAAAAGAATGGTGACCGTTTTTGTGGTGGACAAGAAAACCAAAAAGATTTGTCGCTCCACAAAAGACATTGTGATTAAATCACTTTTGTCCCTGGGGATAAAACCCCAAAGAGTTATAAAAGGTAGGGGTTTTTTCATGTGGGACATTCTGCTGCCCACACCAGAAGATTGCCTGTCTATGGCCAAAAAAGAATTAATCACTAAGGATCTAATTCTTGAGAACAGAGTATGAGGGCCGCAGGCGGACCAGGGTGGCCGTTTTTGAGGTTCCTCCTCAAATTTCAGGGAGAGCTTCTGGCTGCATTTTTATGCAGTACGGCCAGATTTTAGGAGCTCTCTCCGACAATCTGAACGGGGGATGGACGTTTGACATCATGCTTGATCAAGAGGCCTTCAAGTCCGTCCCCAACTGTTTGGTTTTAGGTGACCGGAAAATGCCGGTCATTGTGACTGGTAGGCGACCGACTTGCTGGAGGTGTGGAGAGACTGGTCACCTTTCCTCCTCCTGCCCAGGGAAGAAGGCCCCTGGAGTTCCGGTCACAGGCGACCAAAATACCCCCTTGGCCGATAAGGTTAAATCCGCGGCACCTGTAATGGGTCTAGCTGCGAGGCGGACCGATGGGCAAAGTCCCTCGGTTGGGTCTAAGCCCACATTGCCCCCGAAACCGACGCCTGCCACTAGTGTGGTTAAGGAGAAGGATGAGGGGGAATGGCACCTCGTGGTTAGGGGCAAGGGGAAGAGCCAAACAGCGGTTCCTCCGTCCCAGCATGACTCCAGGGACATCATCACCTACAGCCCCATTCCCTCTACCAGCGCTGAGGGCGACGCCTCTGCGTCATATGAAAAGACGGCGACAGAAGCGCAAAAGTTAAATGAGCCAAGTTGGCAAAAAATTCTTGACATAAAAAAACTGAAAGAAAAATTGGAAGCAAAGCGGGGAAAAAAAAAAAAAAATCGTTGGGGGCACCGGCCCCTCTATCCTCTGCCCCGTCTCCCCTAATTCATCCAAATTTCACAAAGCCTCATCCGCCCAAATCACTGTCAAATTCACCAGCAAAACATATACATTCAACTAAACCTTCACCAGTAAGGACTCCTTCTGGGTGGACCCCATCAACCACCCCTAACATTTCGCCAATGTCACACCCAGTCATACACCCATTCATACACCTCAAAAAAAAGAGTCAGAAGTCCTGACTCTCAAAATATAACTGACAAAAAAAAAAAAAAAGTCAAACCTCCTTATTTCCCAGGGGAAGACGTCTGCCGCGTTTCCCGGGACCAGGCGGAGAGGGTTTTGGACAAACTAGAAATCCAAAGGATTTAAAAATCCTTTGGAATTTCAAAATATAAACAACAAAAAGAGGTGGAAAGGCCTGAGAATTTCCCCTCCGCGAAAAAGGGTCTTAACAGTTATTAGAACGGGCCCGGGAACGCGGGAGATTTGGGGCATGATAGAGGAGGCCCAGTCATCTCTAAAAATGGTGCCCCCTGCTGCTACCTATTAGACCCGGATAGTGATGATGCAAACCAAAAACTAAAGGGAGGGTCCCGGTTTTCGTTCACCCATCCCTTTATAGAGCATTAAAACTCACATACCCTTCGGACATCGGCGGCTTGTCTCAGGACGATACCGTCGAAAATGAGATGGCGTCGGGATCCATGGGACGAGCTGTGGGTGTCCTCACCCCAGCCATGTTCTATCCTGAAGGGCAACCCTAATCGGCCTTCACGATGGCTCTCTGGTTAGCAAGTTTGAATGCCCGGGGCCTGAGGTCCGAGTCTCGCAGGGCGAGGCTCTCTCGTGACCTTCAGCGCCTCGGGGTGAATATATGTTGTTTGCAAGAGACCCGGTTTAATTCTCATGATCGTGAGGACATACTGTCTAGGGGGTTCGCCCTTTATTCAGCATGTTTTGATGGTTGTTCGAGGGGTGTCTCTTGGCTAGTTTGCAGGTCTTTGAAGGCTGCATGTACCCTTGTCTTCGCAGATCCGGCGGGCAGGCTTTGCGTGCTGGATGTTACCATAAAGGATAAGCATCTTCGTCTCATTGGGGTTTATGCGCCCAATATCCATTCCGAGCGGCCTGCTTTGTTTCGGCAGATCGCGCCGTTCTTGACGACGTCTCGTCGGGTAGTTTTAGCGGGGGATTGGAATGCCGTCCTTGACCCCGATATAGATCGAATAGGGCACAAAAAGGTACTTACAACCCGGATGTGAAACCATTTCGGGACTTTATCGATGGGTTTGATCTTGTCGATAAGTTCCGGAATGAACACCCTCGGGAGGTAGCATGGACTTGGACTACTAGTGGCAGCTCGGCTCCTGGCTCGCTTGCGAGCTACCTGGACCGAGTCTTAGTTAGGAGAGTCGATGTAGGGCTCTTAGGCTGTCCAAGTTTCCATTATATAGTTTATACGGACCATAGGCTTGTCCGGGTCCGTGTAAACTTATAAGCCCTAAGGTTAAGTTGGCTGGTTACTGGAAATTGAACTGTTCGCTTTTCAGTGATCAGGGTTTCCGGGACCAGCTGCTACTAACAATCCAGAGGGAATTGACGGGAGCGGTTGTGGGAAATGCCTGGTGGGGCAAATTAAAATCTAAGATTCGTTCGTTTGCTGCCGACTTTAGTCGTCGGCTCAATTTAGATAAATTAGCGGCGCAAACGGCTTTAGAAGAAAAAAGTTGATCGGGCCGTGAAATCCCGTGTTAGTGGGGACATAGTCTTAGCTAAGGCAGAGTTGGCCTCCTTGCTTATCAAGAAGGATCAAGCTCTGGTAGTTAGGGCTAGGTTAAAAAGAATGTCTTCTGAGGCAACGAATATGGCCGCTGAACTGCGTGTAGAGGAAAATCGAAACGCGGCCAGGCGACATATAGCGTGCGTCACATTACCGGATAAGCGGACTGTGACTACAAACGCGGGCATATGTGAGGTCTTTCGAGATTATTTTCAGGAGCTTTTCACCAGGGAGCCCGGTCTGAGTTCTGCTCAGTTCGACGCCTATTTAGCTGACTTTCCCTGCCTCTCGGCAGCTGAAGTGGCTAGGTGCGAGGGCCGCATAACAGAGTCGGAAATCTGGGAAGCGCTGAAGCAGGTTGGCCTGGATAAGTCTCCGGGATTAGATGGTCTGCCCTACGAAGTTTACTTGAGGTTGTCGCACGTTTTTGTGCCTTTGCTGGAACTGATGTACAACCACTGGATGAGGCAGGGGTCTTTACCTCAACGCTTCACCAGAGGTGTCATCAAGTTGCTGCGTAAGGACAAGGACGGTGGGGATGGGTTAGGGAACTTTCGCCCTTTAACGATGTTAAACACTGACTTAAAGATTTTGGCGAAGATCTTGGCCAACCGTTTGCAGCTTGTCCTGTCTAGTCTGATTGGCCCTGAACAGACTTGTGCTGTGAAGGGCAGGACTATTCAGGATAACCTTCATATGGTACGCCTGATCTTAGAACAAGTCGACAGTGAAGCCGCGCTGATCAATTTAGATCAGTCCAAGGCCTTCGATAGGGTTGACCATCGATTTCTGGAGGCTGTCCTTTCGGCGGCCGGTTTCGGAGCCGACTTTCGCTCCTGGATCCGTCTCTTGTATGCGACCCCGGTGCGCTGGTGGAAGTGAATGGGGTAAGATCGAAGCCTTTCGTATTGTCTCGCTCCATTCGTCAAGGTTGTCCGCTATCGCCTCTGCTTTACGTTCTTGCGTTGGAGCCTTTCCTTCGCAAGTTAAAGGCGAATCCGGTCCTACGCGGTATTTCGCTGCCTGGTGCTAACACCTCGGCCAGGTATTCTGCCTATGCTGACGACGTTTCGGTTCTTGTGTCGAGCAGAGCCGAGATTAACGAAGTCAGTAAGCAGATCAGTGGGTATGAGATGGTGAGGGGCCAAAATCAACCGCGATAAGTCTGTGGGCTTGCGGTTGGGTGCGTGGAAGGGAGTTTCTCTTCCCGGACCTTTCCTCTGGACGGATGGGCCGATCAAGATACTCGGCGTCTGGTTCGGTCCTGATCTCCAGTTGGAAAAGAATTGGTCGGAGGTACAGGGGCGGGCCGAGGTCGCGGCTAGTCTGTGGTCTCGGAGGGGACTTTCCCTGAAGGGAAGGGCGGAAGTTTGTGGTTCCCACATCTATCCGATACTCCTCTACCGTCTTTCTGTGCTTCCACTCCCGTATGCCCGACTAACATCGTTAGTCAAGGCCTTGTTCTCTTTCTTGTGGAGAGGCAAGGCCCACATGGCATCTCGCGAGATCTGTTGCCTTCATCCCTCTGAGGGCGGTCTGGGAATGCCTAGCATTGAGATTCGTCAATATATGCTACGCATTACCTTTCTCGACCGAATGTGTCGCGGTTTGGATGAGGTGGGCACCTTTTGGAAAGAAGATGTCCGTAAACATTTCCCATCCCTGAGAAGTGTGTGCACTCGTGCGAGGAGGAGGCCGGTCGTACTCCTCGTGGCGAGTGCTCCTTCTATCGTGAATGTCGTCGCGCTTTGAAGCTCCTCTTGCGGTCGTCGGTTGGCCTCTCCGACGCCCAAGCGTTGTCTCGTAAGGCATTATATCGTGTGTTAGTTAGGGGGGCCGTTCAAGATGATCTGATCGACGAGCTCGGTCTTACGAAGCAGGAGGCTCGCTCGGTTTGGCCTTGGGCGCCTGGGTTGAAATGTCTCAATAACGATGAGGCATCACTCACCTGGCTGATGATTCGCGGGGCCCTCTGGGTCGGCAAAAGACTTTGTTCAGCAGGCTTGGAGAAATATCAAACTGTCGTCGCTGTACTGGGAATGTCGAGACCATTGGTCACGCCTTTTTCAGTGCAGTGCGGTAGTGCCGTTGTGCAAGTTTGTTGAAGGCCTCATGGTTCGCATGCTGCAGGGAGTTTTTTTTTTTGTCCTGGAAGCCAGTTCTGTTTGTAGCAATGTGGTATCGCAATTGACGAAGGCTGAACACTATGTGTTCTGTTGCTTACTAGGGGTTATGCGAGTCGTGATTTGGACGACGCGACAGAAGGGATTCTATGAAGGCGAGAAGTTCACCTCTTCCCAACTGATCTTGTACTTTAGGCATCAGCTTAAAGTCAAGATTAGGACGGAAAGGCGGCGGCTCCCATCATCAGAATTCGGCAAAAAGTGGGTGAATCTTGCGCGAATGTGTAGAGTGAAAGGGGCTGACCTAGAGTGGCATTTAGATGTCGGTTAGGCTCAGAATATTGTCCTAACAGGGTTGAACATTGGCAACCCACCCAGATATTAGGTTAGACTAGGTTTTTTGTTTTTGAATATTTAGTTTTTTTTTTTTTTTCCCGTTTAACTTAGCTAGGGTATGTAAGCTCATTGGTCTCTTTTATTTCTGTCCCTATTTTTTTTTACTTTTGTTTAATTCCCCATCCCCTCCCTCGTTAGGTGGTTAGTGATGTCAGTTTTATGGTGGAGGCGGGACGCCTTTCGTTTCGGGTGTGTGTTTTCGTTTTTGTTGTTGTGTATGAATGAGTGAGTGTTTGTGTGAATGCTTGATGGTCTGAATGTGTAATCTTATTTTCTTAGTCCCGCATCGATTTCGTCTAGTTAACTGACATTTCTGCCACATTCATAGTTTGTGGGGGTTTTATTACTAACTCAGTTTTGTTTAGTTTTATTGTAAATATTTAGTTCATTCTGTAAATACACATTTGGGGATTTTTTTTAAAAAAAGTTGTTTATTTTATGACCCTCCCCCATGAACAATATTTGTACATATGGGGACTAGTTAGGACGTCATAGAGAAACTGAGGTATTATGGTGGACGTAGTAAGAATGGTAGGAGTGAATGTGATGTTTTGGTGATTGGTTTATTGTTGGCATGTCTGGGTCAGTGTCTGTGACTAGCTAAGTTTTAGATTAATGACAGAAGAAGACCGTCATTCCCCAATCCCTTTTTTTGGCCTTGTGCCACATTTGTTTTATTTTTTATAAAACAATAAATATTGTGACAGAGAGAGACATAAAATTTGAGAGTCTAGTACGACTTTACCAGTGTGGCGACACTGAGAAACTTATAGTAAAAGCTCTGCTTACACTATCTCTGTAACCTGTTGTTAATATATCTTTCTTACATCTAATCCGTGTTCAAATATGGAAGATTTTCAAAAAAAGTATTTGCCCAAATGTTAAAACTAAATTTGGATCAGCAACAAAAATCAGAAGAAAGACAACAACAACTTTTTGGAATTATATAAACAACAAATGGAATTCCAAAAAATTACGCTTCAGAATGCTGAACAACAACAGAAACAACTTAAAGAATTAATTAAAGAATTTCGTAAATGCATTTCAAACTCTGAAAAAGATACAATATTCTCCCAGAGTACAATCTACAATTCAATAGAAACCTTTGAATACGTACCAGAGAACGACAAAACGTTCGACGGGCTTTTTACAAGCGCTACGAAGATATTTTCAACGTAGACTGTGAACAATGGCCAGTAAAAAAAAGGTACGTCTACTATTGAGAAAACTGGGAACTACAGAACATAGTAGGTTCGTAGACTTCATACTACCCAAGAAAACGACTGACTTGGATTTTTCAGAGACTATTAAGCTCCTATCGGAACTATTCGGGCCTAACACAAACCTTGTTCCACAAACGTTGGAAATGTTTGAACACAGTCAAAGACAACCAGCAAAATTTTCTAACGTTTGCAGCATCGGTAAACAAGCTCTGTAATGATTTTAAACTAGCCGAACTGACTGCCGATGATTTCAAGTGCTTAATTTTCGCACAAGGTCTAGTATCAGCAGAAGATGCCGAAGTCAGACTACAGGTACTGACCAAGCTTGAGAACGAACAAGGATTGACTCTCCAAAAACTGGCAGAGGACTGTCAAAGAGTAATATCTGTAAAGCGTGACTCAAACACTATCGAGGAATCAGGTGTGACTCAGATTAATAAAATCAGAAGTAAGTCTACACCTCCTATTCCCTCAAAAAGACAAAAGGCAAATCTCATGTCCTAAATTACGCAGTAACCAAAACCCAAATAGGTTAAAGAAACCGCCCGGACCATGTTACCATTGTGGTAAATGGCATTGGATGAAATTCTGTCCAGTTAAGAACAAAAAATATTGCAAAAATTGCAATAAAAGTGGTCATACTTTAACTTCGTGCTGGTACGCCAACAGAACGAGAAAACCCAAAAATAAAATTAGGCAAGCTCAATCTGACAATATTGTTGATAGGAATTTAAGAAAATATGTAACTGTGGATATTTTCAATAAGTCCATTAAATTCCAGCTTGACTCGGGTTCTGATATTTCAACCATTAACTGGCGTACTTGGCGAAAATTAAACAAGCCGACCTTATTAAAAACGGATAAAACAGCAAAATCCGTAACTGGCGAAAAGATTAACATTTTAGGCGAGGTAATACTTACAGTAAAACTAAATGGAGTTACCAAAAAGCTCAAAGCCTATGTATTAAACCTTCAGACAACTTATTTGGAACTGATTGGATAGAAAAATTCAATCTTTGGGATTGCCCAATGAGTACATTTTGTCGCAAGATACAAAGTACAACGTCCAATTTGGTAAATCTCAAAAAGGAACTCAAACAACAATTTCCCCAGTTTTTTTTTTGCGGCGGCCTTGGGAAATGTACTAAAATGAAAGCTAAGTTCAAGGTGAAGGACGGTGCACAACCGGTATTCAAAAAGAAACGGAATGTCCCTTTCGCTGCTCTAGAGCAAATCAACAAAGAGTTAGATAGACTCGAACAAGCAGGTATTCTGTCAAAAACAGATTTCAGCGAGTGGGCAGCACCTACGGTCTACGTAAAAAAGAAGTCCAATCAAATACGAGCCAACGCGATCAGAAACATGCCGGCCCCAGATAACGTTACAAAGCTTCCGCGGTTAAACCGTTAAAAAAATTTGAAGCCTCTCAACCAACTCTTAAAAAGGACAAACCATATTTTGGCGGAATGCTAGCATTCGAGAAATCAAGAAAACCAAGGGTTCATTAAGACCCTAGTATCGACATCAACATGTACGGCATTGGTGCTTGCATTTTATATAAAAATTTGCGAAAATTTGGGCCACGCAACAAACTAGTTTTCGACAAAAAAGGACGCTTAGGAAGGAAAAGGAAACCATAAACCGCTTGGACGTAAATGCCAAGACGCATTATTAACAAAGATCATAAAACTCTTTGAAGGGGGTATCAGACCTCTCCCTACACAACAGATTCCAGACCTATAGTCTCGACACATCATAGAGAGACACACAAGTGACACTGAAGACACAGTGAGTGACATAGGTTTGACGAATATTTGAGAACATAAAATGTCCAAGAAGATTCCCACACAACGAAAATACGCGCCGACGGGTCAGCATCAGGGACTTCCGGAATCAAAATGTTTACATCGGAGGGTGTCATTCTTCCCAGACTTTAAAGCCAAGAACTATTGCTCCATCTCTCAGTTTTAACCGGATCATTGCACAGAAAACCGTAATCCGAAAAGTGTTGTCGTACACGCGATGCAGAGACCAGATATTCATTTCAAAAAATGTCATCAACGTATGCTGATGTGGCATTTTCAATTTTGTGGTCTTGCGATTTGATGGCGTCTATAACGGATTTCATGATGAGTGGCTATTTAAAATTTAGCCCAAATTTTAGATGCGTAAATAAAAGCGTTGGCCTTTGAAAATAACCGTTTGAAAATACAGCGCTTCGTCGATGTGAATCTGAAGATATGCGTTTCGCAGATCCAAAAGATGACATTTGACCTTGCCGCCGCCATTTAAAAAAAAAACATGTGCGCACACTTTTGCATCGGCAGTGAAATCATCCACAAAGTCGTTCAATTCGCGGTAATCATTAAGTACCGACGACGTCCTTCTGTTTCTGCTCCTGCACGACTGTCATCAAAGGAATCAGACCCTTTGGGGTCGTAGTCTTTCCAAAAACAGAATCAACCAGTCGTTCACAATCCACTGTTGAAGCGACTCGTATTTTCCTCTGATGCTGTCGGGAACATTGAAACTGCGACCTTGTTGTGAAGCTGAACTGGTGGGTTTTTTTGGGCTCATTAAACCTGGCGGTCCACAACTCGTCGGAATTGATGGAGACCTCGAAATCCGCATCAATAATGCAAAATAAACACACCTTCTTCTTTTTACACAGTTCCATATTTCCGGCTGGCGTGATTATTATGCCTCAAAACCGCTCGGATCGCATCGATCCCAAGCAGCAGGTTTTAAACCGAGGGGCTGTTGACATGCCACCAAAACGTTGACCTTGGGCTAATGCCCTCCGTCTGTGAGGATAGACACAGTCCCGACACAACAACAGGCCCGGGAGACTCCGTCAATCGTCCGAATCTCGATTTGTTGACTGCTTTATGTCACGCATCGATCCGCACTGACGATCGATCGGGAACATCCAGTGTCGACGAGCGCCGAACATTGTTTGCTCTCAACGCTCACGTTGACAACAGGAAATGCCGCATTTACTGACCGAGAAGGGGCAAGGGTTGCGACAGGGTTGTTTCCC
>CAHIKZ030004257.1:35000-36880 GCA_903632075.3 Acanthosepion pharaonis
AAACGAATTTACAGGGCAGTTGGGCAGACGCAAACAGACTGACAGAGCAGACATAATTGAGCTGTGAGCTCGCAGACCAGCCTCGCAGGAGCGGCCTGAAAGATATCCACGCATTCAGACTTAGACTTCTAACCTAAAACAATTTTTTTAAGAACGACTTAGACTCACCAATCAAAACAAGTTTTACGAATATCGCCTGAAGATACCAAAAACCAGTTTATTGAAAAACAACTTAAGATATTAAGACTCGCCTAACAAACGCAAAGTGTCACGTATCCATAGAAGCGGTTTGGGAGAAATAGGCAGTCCTGTATTCAGAAACCAGATATAAAAATATTTGTTAGTCTTTTTTTAACACATTTGAATCTTTCGAGTTGTTACTTTATTTACTTTTACATATACTTGTGCAGTGTCACTTTTGCTCGAATCCGGTTTGCATTACGGCACGACGACTGATTGATTTCGTCTACCTAAGATCAAATCACAACGTGGGTTGGTTACACGAGAAATCAGAGCAGTTACTTCGGTAACCAGACGTTGGAGGCGAGCTGGGAACGACAAAGCTGATACCGAATCTAACCAGATTCCCATCCGAATCAGCCAAGGGTTAGAACGTCACATTTGGCGCAGCGACCAATACCAAGTCACATTGGTCGTCACAGGATAGCACGGGGGCAGAGGCACAGGGTGACGTCTCATATCAGCCATACATTTAAATTATCTTGGAATGATACTGTGGACTGTCTTTAGTATTTCGAATTTGGACAGTGTAAACAATTTGCCATTCCTGCATTTATAACCAATTTAAGAATTTCTAATAATTTTATTATAGTTCATATCAGCGATGTTCAGCAGTACCTGCTGATATATTCTACCAATATTACCATAAATACGCTACGGTCATTAATGAACACTGACTATATAAAAAAGCAAATTAACTAGAAGGGAATACAAGTAAGTTTAAATACGGACGTGGTAAACAAAATTCTAAAGTCGAAGCAAAATATTAATATTAATTAAAATAGGACAAGGATCATTAACCTGACATAGGTTGTGTGCTTACATCTGATGAGGTATTTTTTGATGCATTTTCTATGCATTGGATATAAGTTTTCAATAAATCACTTGTTTCAGAAGCCTGTAACATAAATATGCAAATATCTGAATCTTTCGTTCTACTTATTATTAACAGAACTTAGTATTTAGCATAGTGATAGAAACATAGTTTCACGGATTTCCAAGGCATTTCTCCGACTACTCCTATGTAAAACTAAGGTCAGATCTGTGTGGCTGTGGGTAATCAATATATTCTTATTATTTTTTGATATGTCTTAATTATTCATGCTCAAGACAGACATTTAAATTATAATTTAGTAAGATTTTGATCCCCAAAGATGGTTACATCACCCTCACTATGCGTCGTTGTTTTATCTCTTAATTGTAACATATGTTCTAATATAATCTCTCACCTCCTTCATACTTTATCAAGAGGATAAAATTTTCTTAAATCAAACAACATGGTCGCGGTCTTATCAAGCGTTACAAAAACATTCTTGCGCAAATACCCCATCAAATGTAAACACACCCAACTAATTTTCAGTTATTTTTTTATCTGCCAC
This sequence comes from Acanthosepion pharaonis, assembly GCA_903632075.3. Lineage (NCBI taxonomy): Eukaryota > Metazoa > Mollusca > Cephalopoda > Sepiida > Sepiidae > Acanthosepion > Acanthosepion pharaonis. The sequence goes on from CAHIKZ030004257.1 coordinate 36,620, forward strand.
TTCACAAGACAGTTATATTTCGCATTAGTTTTAATATTTCCTTTTCTACGCTAGTGTTTTACAAAATACGGTATTTTTTTCAGTCACATCATTTTCTTTTCTACAACTTCATGGTTAATTTAGGTAAGATGTATCAGCAAGTACAGGTGAACATCGGTACATTCTTAAGATATTTTCTTTACAGTACAAATAATAATAATAATAATAATAATAATAATAATAACTGAAATATTGTGTTAGCCCAACATGCAAATTCTGTAA
>CAHIKZ030004258.1:0-56558 GCA_903632075.3 Acanthosepion pharaonis
CATCATCTAATGTTTTATTGAATTTTAAATATTCTTAGCTGTATATTTACTATAGTTATAAACCTTCTTTTCTGATAATGTCGTGCATGTTCGACTGTATATAGATCATCTGCACATTTATACATATAAAAAAATTCAAAATTTTAAAAAATATTGTTTTTAGATGATCTGTATTAAGTTTTTCAATTTAGGATTACTATATAATTTTCCCTTAATTGTATCACCGAAATGACGGATATTAATGCAGAATTTTAAAAGTTTTAAAAAGTAATGAATTGTTGTATTAGAAATTTAAAATAAAGAGCCCAGATCTTGCAAAACTCATTATTCATCGAAAACTTTTTTTTTTCTTAAGACAATAGAGTCCTTAATATATCTTATTTATAAAAGCAATTAAAATATTTTCTAATTAATTGTCTGTTATAGTAATTTATCCACGCAGGCATGGACTCTCTCAGATAGATAGGAACAGGTACTGCTTTTTGGAGAGGAAATTTTCCAAAAAGCAGCTCTGATAGTCAGAACGTGCATTCATGCTGCAACACGCGTTTGTATATGTTTGTAATACTGTTTGTGTTAATATACTTGTCTAACTCAATTCCGCTCTTGTCTCTTTATTTCTGGCCCTAAAAATTAAACAGCAATGTCATACTTTTATTGCATTTTTTTACGATTCATTGAAACTATACGGTAAATGCAGTTTCTATTTGGCAAAGGAAATTGATGAATTAAATTTTCCAACGGGTTCTGTTTTGATGAAAATGAAGAGACTTAAATCTAATTTCTGAAAATTTCTTAAATTTAAATAAGTGGGAGAAACAGACTGAAAATAAAATGTCGAGATATTCTAAAAATAAGTTTTAAAAAACAATTTCATTTATTTGTAAATAAGTCTTTGAAATTTAATTAAAATCTGACAATTATTTGATTTTTGCTACAATTTCGAAATCAAGATTTTTTTTTTAATATCAAAAAGACAATAACAATTCCTATACTAATATTTCGCCCATACGATGGCACAAGAAAATCAGGAATTTTAACCAAAATTTTGAAGTATTAGAAAGGATTAAAAAATTAATAAAACAATTAAAATATATTTTGGTCTATTATCATAAAAATAATAACAAAAATTTGTACGACTAATGTTTATATCAAGTTTCACCCATTTTTCTTCATGGTATGCTGTTTCTAAGACTACTTTTAGTCACCTACAATTACGTGACTTATTTTACACATAATTACATTCTCACAGATTATCGCCGAATTAACGTGATTGCATAGAAATATATATATATATATATATATATATATATATAGACACACACGAACATTCAGAAAAGTGATAACTTTTATTTCATATATTGAAAAATTTTAATGAAGAATATATCTTGACATTTGTAGCAACAAATTATGCGACGAAACGACTGTGCGGGATCTTTTGGGAAGTGAATGAAAATCATAAAAATATCAGGAGTGAAATGGGTCGGAGATAGTTGTCAGCCATAAATCTTTGTTGATGATATTTATCTTCAGCGTATATATCGATTATATTTATTTAGCTTTGTTTGATATGCTGTCTAGAGATTGTTTCTCCGTAAATGCACCCATAACCTCACAGGCTGGCTATTCACGATTATGTATCGACCTGAAAAATGCACATTTTCGAATTGGAAACAAATAAATACGCACGAACGCGCACACACACACACACACACATATATATATATATATATATATATATATATATATATATATATATATATATATATATATATATGCAAACGTAAATAAAAACAGATGTGCGACGTTATAATTTTACATTTGGATACGCTTTAAGAAGATATGAATGTACGTGAGAGGTTTATGGAAGATTGAATTTAAAAGGCAGTAAATTCAACCTTGCTAACCGAACACTCCTTTGTGTCCAAAACGGTAAAAGACCCGTCAGGCTTTCGAATCCTGTGTTAGGACGAATATTTTCTATGAAAATTTCTCAGACATTCATGCCGGTAAATGTTGTTTAATACTGTTTATTATAAGCAGAGCATTTACTTAAATATTTGTATCTATAAATAGAATGTATAAACATAAAAATGTTCTAATATATCTATACACACACACACACACACACACACACACACACACACACACACACACATATATATATATATATGGTCACACAAAATATGTTTAGTAATATTTTCTGAAGTGGTAAAAACTGAAATGTGCAACATTCTTATCTTTATATGACTTCAGCCTTGTACATAATTTCACTGATTTGTGTTTACTTCTCAAATGCTGCTGCCCTATAATCGTCCACTTTTACGATACCAATTGTATTCTTAGTTCTAGAGGATGTATCTTCTCATTCGAAGTTTTTTACAACACTCATTTGTCCTGTTCTTTCTTTCATTACAATTTCCATGTACGAAAACCTGGCCTAATCTTTGCTTTCATAGTGGAATAAAATGGCTTACATTTGTGCTAACACCGATGAAGAGATTGAAACTTTTGTTCGAATGAAGAATCAGAGATGTCTGTCGGATATCTACCGTAGTTACGTGCCAAGTTTCTGCCGATTTCTAGTTCAATTGCCGAAATTTACAACGAGATTTGTTGCCATTATTAGTATCGAAGCAGTAGGAGCATTATCACTTTTTTTAAGCATTACACCCCGAGCAAGGCGTGAAGCCACTAGAATGCAGGGGGTTTCAAAACATTTGGAGCGAGAGCAGAAAGGAGAGATAGAAGAAAGGATGAGGAGAAAAATAGTGGGTAGATCAAGGGAACTGGAGATGTAAATTGACATTACATTTGAATATTTGGAGATTATAGCTCCCAGGGAAACAGTAATTGGAAAGGGTATTCCACAGGCGAGAGTTGCGAAATATAAAGCTATTGGAGTAGAAGAGACGTTTACATTTAAAAGTTTCTACAGTGAAAGGGTGGGAGCGGGATGCCAGCTTTGTAGGGCGCTTGAATTCATGGAGTCTGGGAACCAGTGAAAGCAGCTCATCGAAGCAATTACCATGGACGTATTAGTAGAAAAGACAGAGAGAGGCGATGGCGTGTCTGTGAGAGAGTGACTGTAGACGAGACACCAGATCAGGGCCAATTATATTACATATCCGTCTCTGGATCTTGTCAAGAACTCCGAGGTAAACCGAAGGTGCCCCAGATCATATATGGCAGCAATACTCCTTGCAAGGGCGAATGGTTGATTTGTATATTTGAAGTATAGATTCCGGGGAGAAAAAATTCCTGGCGCGGCACAGAGAGCCAACTTTCCTCGTGGTGGAAGAAGCAATTGACCCAATGTATTTGTGCCATCTCAGGTCAGCAGTCAATGTGAGACGGAGCAGACGCAGGGAGTTGCTCTCAAAAAGTTGACTATCAGACATTCTAAGGGGGGGGTCAGGGAAGGATCTCTATGCTGATTAATAGAGAGTAGTTTAGTTTTTGAGGCGTTAAAGTTGACCAGCCAATTCTTGCCCCAATTAACAACCGATTGGAGGTCCATTTCAAGACGCACGGCCATGTTGGTTTTGTCAGCGACACTTTTTGAGGCTGGAGTAAATTGTAGTGTCGTCCGCGTAGATGGTAACTTGGGAATCTATGGCGTCAGGAAGGTCGTTGATGAAAATAAGGAATAGAGTGGGGCCACGGATGGAGACTTGGGGAACACCTGCGTTCGTGGGATAAGAACTGGAGGAGAATCCGTTGAGAACGACCTTCAATTCACGGTTTGACAGGAATGATTGTATTAGATCAAACAATCGACCTGTAATACCATAACCCTGGAGCTTACGAAGAAGGCCGGCACGCCAAACCCTATCAAACGCTTTGTAGATGTCTAGGGCCACGGCACGGTCCTCACCGTTATTTTTAAGGGCTTGGTAGACGGTTTCAGTGATGGCCGTAAGTACATCAGCTGTAGATCGGACGTAGCGGAAAACATATTGCTTATCTGAGAGCAGATCATGGGATGTAAGGTGGTTAACCACTTCGGCATTGATTAGGACTTTGCCGAAGAGGGGTAGGAGACTACTTCTTATTAGAAGAAGAAGAAGAAGAAGAAGAAGAAGAAGAAGAAGAAGAAGAAGAAGAAGAAGAAGAATTAAAAGTAGTAGTAGTATTAGAAGAAGAAGAAGAAGAAGAAGAAGAAGAAGAAGAAGAAGAAGAAGAAGAAGAAGAGAATTTATGTGACGTACGACAGGAAGCGGTTGTCGGTTGGTGATCTTAAAATTCTGTCTAGTCCGTATCATTAGGCATTACACTAATATCCTGGGTGTTCACTCACCACCAGATATGGGTTAAAAACCAGGGGTTCCTTGGGGGTTGTCCCCCCTCTCTCTCTCTTTCTTTGTATATATACATATGTATATATGTGTTTATATTTAAAATGAATTTTTAGAAATGAAATATCTTTCTTAAAGCTTTGTTTTAGTTTTAATTTCAAGTTAATAGAGTAAATTCAATATTTCCAATAAGCAAAATACATTGATGTGTTTCGAAAACTAATTTAAAATAATTGAGTTATATTCATTTTGCTAAAATAGCTACTGAGATCCTTTTTTTGAAGTCTTTCATCGCTGTATAAATCTCTGTATTAAAAATATTTAAAAATATTTAAAAGTATTAAAATATTTAAAAGTATTAAAAATATTTTAAAAAATAAAATGTATTTTTCTGTAAGCTTATTTGAAGAAATATTATCTGATTTCAAATATATTGAATTTGATTTGAAATAATTTTACATTAAATTTGAAATATTGCGGAATTTTTTTACAGTAGCAATTTATTTAAGACGTTCCCGGGTTTGACAGTTTGACGACATTAATATCTATTGAATGTTGATCTTTAGTGGCTTTAGTCGTTGCAAAGTAATTAAATTAATGAGAACACTATATATATATATATATATATATATATATATATATATATATATATTAAATACTCACTCATCTTAAAATTTTAAGAATATATTCTTGATAATCTAATGTTTTATTAAATTAGTGACAAAATAAGACAAAATTTTAAAAGATCAAAACATTTAAAACTTAAAAAGCTATACTAATTAAAATGTAAAAAAATAAAACAAATGTGGCACCATTTAACGAGACAGAAAAAGAAAAGAAAGAAAAGAAGGAAAGGAGAGGCTAAGATCCAAAGCGTGGATGATAAGCAGAACACGACGGCTAAGAGACAATAGGTAAAGGATATTTTGATAAGTAACAAATGGCGAAAGATTGTCATTACAATGACAGGGAAATTCTGAGTGGATAAAGGAATCGGGTGTGTTTTGGCGATAGCTGTGTTATCTGGGATACGTAAACAAACTGCTGGCCGACTGGCCAAAGAAAAATCCAAATGAAAATGTTATTTCGATAAGTGACGGAAAACAGGTGGACTAAAGGGCTTTGGATAGATATGAAAAATTAAAAGCCGCACACGATGTGTCCACTGATCGATTTCTTCCGACGGAACATCTTTAGCCTGCGATAATAAAATTATGTTATCAGAAATGTGTACCGAAAGGAAATGAATGGGAACTTAGAAATGTTCTTTTCGGGGCGACTTTTGGCCGTGTTAAAAAGACCACCCATTCGGATAATTAGCGATAAGATGACGGACGAAGTTCAGGTGTAGAACAAGAGTTATGGCCACCGTCTTGTCCTGTTTGCGGCTAGAGAAAATGATAACTGCGATTAAGAGGAAGAAAAGGAAAAGAAAATATATTTTTTTTTTTAGTTAAGCAAGATATTTTTTTCCTGAAACAAAGCCGCGGATTTGTCCACGCCCGACTAAGACACCATTGGTCGAGTGGTGATCACGTGACGCACGAACGAGGCTGTCGCCGCCCATCCAGAGGATAGGCAGGAGAAGCTGCTACGAAGAAGTAGAGAGGGCAGCTCACGCCCCTCTGAAGTATGGTGAGAAGGTGGGAGTAAAAAAAGGCTCCCAAAGAGGAAGAGTGGAAAATTTCTAACCAGAAATAAAAGAGGTGGATCTACTATTTTACGTCTTCACATACAATATTCCCATTTAAATATTTGTTCTTTCTTTTGAATAATTTTGCTATGCATTATTTTTTCAGTTTTTCCTCTAATAATTTTGTGATTTTATCATTAAAAATTATAAATATTTAGTAGTTGTCTATAACAATTAATTATAAACAAATGAAATAATCTTGTTGAAAAAGCCACGTCATAAAATTCAGTGAGCCCTTTTAGCTCAATGGGGTGGTATTAATTTTAAAATTCTTATTATCGTTATCATACTTTTAAACTGAAATTAAAAAAATAAATAATGTGTATAAGGAACCAGATTTCTTTTGTACTAGATAATCAAAAATATTTATAAGTCTAAATGATTTAATTTCTTTTCAATTTTCTTCTCAAAGCTTATACATTCACAAATTCTTCTTAAAAATATGCTACATTTAATTTGAATAATATGATGTAGTTCTCTTTGGTTTTGTTTTTTTTAATTTCTACTGAATTAAATGTTACTTCCGTATATAAGGAAGATGGACTATACGTTGAAAATATTAGTTATGCATGAATTTCTTAAATATGTTTACAGACATGGGAAGAAATAATTTCAATATGACAACAATCAAGAAAAAAGATACCTTTCTAAATAGCAAACAATTTCAGTTAATATGAAACAAAGTATTCTCTTTATTCATATATATTCTTTCAAAATTTATCCTTATTTTCTGTTAATAGTTGAAGGCGAATAATCAAATATTCAATGAAAATATCCTTTCATTTACTTATGAATGCAGAATTGGAAAAACCTAGATTGTTACTGTTTGTAATACTAATCGTGAGTTTACAATGTATAACTGTTAAAGAGTGAACGGGGAAAAAGTTTAAGAAAAGAGAAAACGTTAAAAAAAATAGATCAGGAAGTCAGAACAAGAACTGAAAGCTAAAGAATGTCTGGAGATCGTGAATTTCCCATCCGTAGTTATGATTAATTAATTCTGAACTTGTTATTTTTGTTGATATTCGGATTCATCACGATGATTTTTTTAAGCGCCGAGAGTATTATACATTTTTAGTTCTCAATGTCCAATAATGTTAGAATTCCAGTAAGTCATGTTTAATTATCTTTAAGGTACAACAGTTCAAATCTTAATCTAACAATTGGACAATTTGCAGTTACACACGGTATATATATATATATATATATATATATATATATATATATATATATATATATATATATATATATATATATTAGAGAGAGGGGAATAGAGTGGGGAGAGAGAAATTAATTTAAAAGCGAAAATATTGAAAAATGACTTGCATTTTCATCATTTGATATATATTTTTTTTTTCGGAAACAAACAAAAACTCTATCACGCGAAAAATTTTATGTCGTTTATGGAGATGGAGTTGCAGCTGATATTAACGGAAAACTGTGAACGTTCCGATAGGTTTGCTGTCGTTAATGTTGAAATAATCGAAAACTGGTTAAAAATATTCTAGATCACACGACATTTAAAATCATCAGTTATGGACTTTGTGAGGCCTTTTTAAACGCTAGAAAATTGAATCACGACGATATTTGAATGTCCTTAGATTTAAGCTGAAAATTTATTGATTCCAATAAAATCGATGCATTTTGCAAAACGTGTTGCAAAAAAGATCCCGGAGAAAAAGAAATGAATGTCAGATAGCCAATCCAGAAAAGGACATCTATTAGAAAATTTATCACAGATTCTCTGCAGGGTTTGGATAGAAATTGTTTATTACCAGCTATTTATCAAAATATGGCGTTGAATTCATATAATCTTCGTTCACAATTCGGCCGATTAAAGACACCATTCGTGTAAAAGAATAACGTCTAAAATTGACCAGTCGGAAAAGTGACGTCTTCATCAGGACAACGCCAGACCTGCAGGTCTGTGATGTATTTCTACAGACCTCCGTGATATAGTAAACAAGTTGTATTTACCTCTGTTTGAATCTTCAGCTTCCGTCACATTTCGACGAACAATTTCACTCTTAATGCGAGGAATTTCAATGCTATGAACTCTGAAAATAACTTGGATGGAAGAGGCAATTTTCACAATTGCAATTACAAAACTTTATCCAACTGTGACAATTGTATTCACAATATCTGTTGTAGCGTCAATAGAGATAAATATATTTGGGGCTGCACTTGGATATTCAGCATGTGTAAAATTTCGTACCTGATGTTATAGCTTTACATATTTATTTTATGAAAGTACTTGAGAGATTGTAGCCTTCATGCTGTTTAGAAATTGTCTTCGTTGACTATATTAGTTATCTGAACTCAAGTTGCGATAAGAGCTCTCGCTTTGGCGATCTGCTAAACAATCTCTTTCATCCTATTTGCTTAAGTAAGTTTCTCTCACTCTACATATATATATATCAGATGTAAAATCAAAATTGTCCAAATCGTGTAACCGCAAAATTGTCCTCTTGTTAGATTAAGATAAAAACTATTGGGCTCTACTTTGAGCAATTAGAATATAAAATTACACTCCTAGCTTAACAGAATAATTATGACGAATTCGGTCATAAACAAAAATGGCATTTTCATCAGAAATTAATCATGATAATAAACGACTGAAATAAAGTTTATATATATATATATATATATATATATATAGATGTTAAAAATTTTCTTGCTTGATGATAAAAATCATTGATTTTGACAATTCCAAAACAACCCTTCCATCAAGCAAATTAATCTGTTCTCTTATGCAGGTTTGAAATATTATACAAAATAGAAAGGTTAATTATGTCATGCAAAATAGATCAAACCCTACAGTATCATATATTTATAAGCCTTAATTGAAAACATCAGAGAAATGTGTCGTATACATGTTTCAAATATTATCCAAAGGCAAAAAACTTACTCATTGCATAACTGAAATGTTTCTTCAGTTAAATAAATTTCGTGTTTATAAATTGTTTTCAAGCCGATATTTTTTCCGCGAATTTAATCAACATTAAGTCCATGAAGATTACAGAAATACCTTAATCAAAATTTTATTTATAATTATAATATTACCATATTTTCTTTATAGTACATTTATTCCAAAATTAATATGGAAGAAACCAATAATTTCTTGTTTGGCAATGTTTTTGAATGTCAGACCTAACTGCTGGGTGTGGTGCGCGTTGTAGCATTTGCTGATTTTGTCTGTGGTCTATGTTCTGAAAGAAAGTGGGAGAAAAAAACGGAGACAGAAAGTGTTTTTTTTTTTAAGAAATAATATTTTAAAACTATTCTTTCGATAATACGCGGGGTAATTGTTAGCAAACTTGTCTTGCTAGAACAATTACGCCTGCCTAGTAAGTTCGATACTCACTGGGTGCCCCTATTTTCGGCCTTGTGCCATATCTAAGCTATTCTTGAAAAATCATTATATAGCCCACTGTTGTGTATGTAAAACTAATGATGCAAAAGATTGACAACATATTATAAAACATGAACCTCAATCTCATGATACGTAACTTATTAGGAATGGCTTGTCATTTCCCCATAAGTAAAATGATCGTCTGTGCCGTAATCCGTGCTTAATGTTTTCATTAATTCGAACGGAATTTATCTATCTTTTAATCAAAACCTGACGCGCGAAAATGCTATAAAGCAACTATTCATGCCGTAGCAATAATGAACTACCATTATTTGTACGAAGGTGACATGCTGTATATTTTGTTATTGGAATGTGCCTCCATCTATGAATTATTAACAAACAAATAAACTGTTAAACAGAGTATATTCAAGAGTTATTTAGAAATGAAAGCAGGAAAAACGATAATATCTGATTCTAATAGAAGAGTGTAATATTCCGTAAAGTTTTGCCTAAAATGGATAAAGATTTGGTATATTTCGGTAATTTGCCCTATTCACGAATTATTGCATCGTCACATTAATATATATTTTTAAATATTTACTTTGTATCAAAACAATCGAGTAAACTGGAAACTGAAAAAATCTATTCTCATTTTATTTTTACTTAAAAATTTCAGAGGATATTTCTATTAACTTTAATAACATTCAATATAGAACTACATTATTAATGTATATAAATCTTAAAAAAAAATGTACTCAATATTCAAATTGCACTTGTTTGGTCTCTGTTTACGTGAGATGCGAGAAAAAGTGAATCCTATCAACGACAAAAAATGATTAAAAATTGATTAAAAAATACAAAACTTACAATTACCTACCTATTGTCAGTAAATAATCTTACCTGCACAAACACACTCGCATACATATATACAGCTACAGATGAAAGACAATTCAAATGTTTCAAGCTCTAAAAATAATCCAAGACGAGATGGGAAATATGAGTAGTTACTAAGAGAACGAATTAGAAAGATGAGGTTGCAAAAATCCCAATTAATCAAATGGAGAAAAATTAAACATATGAAAATATTATTATGTATTTATGTAAAAAATGACAATATCAATATCCACCATTGCGAGTTTAGAAAAATATCTGCGCTAAAATCTAAAAGACATGGGATTAGGTAAGAAATATTAAAAATGGTTATAGAATATTTATTAAGGGGAAAACAAGTAAAGACCAAAAATGCTTAAATTATGAAAGGAAGAAAATATAAATACAAACCTAAAGGAAGATAAAATAAATATGCGGATTTAAAATCAAACTAAAATTGAATTAATTATTTCTTGTGAGTGACAAAAAAATATTCTATCACTCAATTCTTAAACTGAGAAGAATTAAGCAGAATAATAGAGGCGATGTATTAAAAGGAATGGAACCATCAGAATCTGACATCTAAAAGAAAAAAAGCAGATTAACAAGATCTTTGAATTGACGTTATACAATGTTAAGAAATAACATTATGGCGAAAATAAAGTACTTTAAAACTGGATCAAATCAAAAAAGAAAATTTAACAATGAATACAGAAATAAAGAAAGAAATAAAGAAAACGCGACAACAATCAAAATGATTGACGTTTTCAAGCGAAAAATAATTTTTAGGAATATTTTTGGGATAATATGTATGCTGTTCACATAAAATATTGAAGAGGCTTATAGAGCTGAGTAAAATCGATACCGGATCAATCAGTTGAAATTATATTGATTTCACAAAAAAGACGTATTTATGATCTAATAAAAATGGTTGAAGCTAGTGACACAAGAAATTTTTGCATAGAATTCAAAAGATTTGCAGAACTAAGGAGTTTTCATAGAAAGCCCGCGAGAATTACAATGAAGAAAAGTTAAATTCAATTAAATTTACCACCCCCCCATTCTTTTTTTCGTATATGATATTGCAGTACTAATTATGATGACTCTAGGTGAGAGTGACTCATGGACAATCTCGTTAGAACGCCAGTTATCATGTGATCATTGAAATTGAGCAACGTCGAGACTGGTCACGATTTAGATGAATGGCCGCTTCAGAATACCAGGTGTTGCTGGCTTGGATATTTAGGAATAATGTCTTGGTATTCTCATTCCGAGATCTGAAATGAGACTACCAGGACATTAGGTTTTGAGGTGTGTCCGTTGTCAATGGAGCTTCAATAATATGAGATGTAGATGGGATGCTTATACCTTAGTAATAATAAATTATTTCATAATTAATATCATAGAATAATATCAATTCTAGTTTCTAATTACTCTCTCCCCCATTAAAGTGTTTAAATTACGGAATATTTACATTGATGTTACGAAAGAAATGCTTTTATACTTACGCGAAAGTTACTTTCATTTTTGTCAGATTACCTGTTATGTTTTCTGATATTGAACAATGATTTGTAATCTGCTTTTTCTTTTATTAAACTTTCCAAACATAAATTACATGAGATACGATGGTCTTCTTCAAACTTACTAATGTATAAGTGTCAGTCTCTTTATGGCTGAACATTAAATGCGTATGTCATATATATGTAGTTGAATCTTCCTTTTTTATAACATTTTCTATTAACTCTTTCCCAATTATGATTTTTGTTTCTTTTTAGATGAGTGCTCGCTACAGTGCACTCTGTGCCATTACAATGTTTACTTATTTACTGTATATACCGTATCATATACCGAAGTATTTCTTGCAGGTATAGGTATAAGGTATTTTAATTCTGCGACGAAAGAATATACACATCACATTTTCTGATATTTATGTATATAATATTCACACAGACAACAGAGAATATGTTAAAATTATGCAGATGCCCAGAAGCCGATCCATGCACGCAAAACATTGCGTCGTCTCACTCAAAGAAAACATTGCGTATATATCAGCATATTAGTATAATCTATTTCCTATAGGTAGATCGATCAGCTATGATATATATATATATATATATATATAGTAACACAGCTGAACGGTGATTGTAACGTCAGGTATCGACTCTCCATTTTATTTAACGTGATGTAACAGTATTTGCATGTGAATCAATGTAATGAATTTAAATGGAATTCAAATTCTCCGAGCCACTAAACATCACAATACCGCGCCTCTTATGAATGTGGCAAATACTACCTAAAAAAATGCAGAGGAATATAATTAATCTACCTCATCAAAGAAAAATGGGCATGTTCTGTAATTAATTTCATATACATCAATTATTTACCTTAAAGAAAGAAAACAAACCGCTAACAAGCAAGGGTTTACCAATTTGAAATAATATGCAAAAAATATTATTAAATATCAAAGAAATTAAGACAGAAAATAGGGATTGGCATTACTCATAATCTTTGGAGATTAAACTTGAGTGGAAAACAAGAAGACTGAAGAAGTTCCATAAACAAGAAATGAGTGAAAAGAAAATGTTCGCATGTAAATTAAGGTTACATCTAGCTATTTCAATTGTAAAATGATGAAATCGTACCATCAATTTACTACCACGAATGAATTAATAGTCTTAGTTCTATAGGGAATCGTACATCAGAATAATTACCATAAAATGTATTTATGGAAAAAGCACAGGGATTTACATTACGGCGAAGAGAAAGTGAAGGAAGTCGAAATGCTAGATCAGGAACAATAATATTGCTGGTTCTTCTTTGGAGTTGTATCAAAGATCTCGAAATATATAACTGGATTATCATATCATATGTTGCAGCAATATTATAATCGTAGGCGAATTATAGACTTGTCAATATGTAAGATAGATTCAGGGGAGAAATGTTGCCTTTCACAACACCGATAAGCAATTTGCTAGCATTAATCCTTACAATTGTTTTGTTATCATATTTGCACATCATGTCAGCGGAAAACGTATGTTCGATGAGTCGAAACGTGTTACTATATATATGGTTAGCATTACCCATTCTAATGAAAGGTAGAAACGTTTTACTCAGTCGAATAATAGAAAGAAGTTTCGTTTAGCGCGGTTAAACTTAACAAGCTATTCATTGCCTCTGTAATCAACAGTGTGTATATCAGTTTTTAGACAAACTGCCAATTTGACTTTATCGAAACAATCAGACTTACTATTAAAAGGGGAGTAAATAATTAGCATCAACATAGATTACTGAGTTGAGAACTGCCATATAATTCTAATCCTTTCAGCTTCGAAGTCATTTTTTCATCTTCTCAGTCTCTGAAGACCTTTGTTGATGTAGGCCTTTGAAATTCACGTGAGGAATGTGACATTACTCTATTAGGATAGTCCAAGTCTTGCTGCTAGTAGCAGATATGACACACTTATGCGATCATGTCTCTTTTCGATTATGATCGCCCAACTGGATTTCCCTGTAAGTAAGTGTAACGAAGCCACGAGCATCCCGAATTCATCTATGCAATTTCTCATTCTGAACTCTTATTCATTAAACCAGGTGAAAATCCTACCCTACAGCATTTTGATATTACCAAGCTACCTTACCCATGTAGGTCCTGAAATATTTTGACATTGCTTAACTTCGTTAATCGGAAGAGAAGTATTTTTTCAACATGATTTCAACGTAAGCCTTTTAGGGCTTCTTTCAAGAAATCATCAATTTACAGTTCACAGCAAAATTATGGATTTAATTAATTAGGTGTGGAAGATATACCATTAACCTTCCTTATACTTCTTAAACTGTTTTTTGGTCGATTTCCAGCTTGTTCCCACTTCCATAATAACACACCAGTACACGCAATCTACATAAACCCAAAATTAAAAAAAAAAAAAATCAGTTTGTCTGACGATCGCAAAAGCGTGAAACCCAGGATCAAAAACTAACACCAATCCAACCATATATATATATATATATATATATATATATATATATATATATATATATATATGTGTGTGTGTGTGTGTGTGTGTGTGTGTATATACATATATGGTGATGATAATATATTGCGATGAAAGCATGAAACAGCCTGTCTCTGAGTATTGACTTCAATGTTCATTTATAATTATAAAAGGAAATATTAACTTACCGACGCTTTTCGTCTTATGACGGATTTTATGAAGTTAAATATTATTTTCATTTGATAAATTTCGTCAGGGCAAAATGCGTCGGATAAAATAATAGGGGTAGAAGAGCAAGGAAAATAATAATTATTTCTCATCATAAAATGATAAATTGAAAATTTACTAAAAAAGCAATTTAATCGTTTATCATAATACGCTCTTTATTGCTTCTACAAGGCTATGTATGAGAGCAAGCGATGAACGATATTTTCTTATTTTTTCGCAGATTACTTGTATTCAACTGAACGAGTGGCACATATATGCATCTATATAATAATAATAAAAATAAAACACCTATACATGTCGAAAGGCCATCATCGATTGATAATGTACAGACATTTTGGGAAAATATCTGGAGCAGCCTAAAGAAGTATAACCAAAATGCAGAGTGGATACGGCGAGAAGAAGAACGAATGCTGGATACACCTCTGTGTGGCACCATTTACCAAGGCAGAAAAAGAAAAGAAAGGAAAGAAAGGAAAAGAGAGGCGAAGACCCAAAGCGTGTATGATAAGCAGAACACCCACGGCTAAGAGACAATGGATAAAGGATATTTTGATAAGTAACAAATGGCGAAGAGTGTCATTACAATGGCAGGGAAATTCTGAGTGGATAAAGGAATCGGGTGTGTTCTGGCGACAGGCTGTGTTATCGGGATACATAAACAAACCGCTAATGCGGGAAGGCATCTGATTAGCAAACCACAGACCGACTAGCCAAAGAAAAGTCCAAATGAAAATGTTATTTTGATAAGTGACGAAAAACAGGTGGACTGCAGGGCTTTGGATAGATATGAAAAATTAATTGTGTCAAAAGCCGCACACGAGGTGGCCACTGACCGTTTTCTTTCGACAGAACATAATTATCGCAGACAGAGCCTGCGATAATAAAACTATGTTATCAGAAATATGTACGAAAAAAATGAATGGGAACCTAGAAATGTTTCTTTTCGAGGCGACGGTCTGGCCGTGTTAAAAAGTCCACGCATTCTGATAATTAGCGATAAGATGACTGACGAAGCCCAGGTGAGAACAAGAGTTATGACCACCATCGATCGTATTGTTCTGTTTGCGGCTAGAGAAAATGATAACTGCGATTAAAAAAGAAAGAAAAGAAAAAAAGAAAAGATAATTTTTTTTTTGTTAAGCAAGATATTTTTTTCCTGAAACAAAGCCGCGGGATCGTACACGCCCGACTAGACATCATTGGTCGAGTGGTGATCACGTGACGCAAGGAGGAGGCTGTCGCCGCCCATCTAGAGGATGGGTATGAGAGGTTGCTACGAAGAAGTGGGGAGGGCAGTTCACGCCCCTCTGAAGTATGGTGAGAAGGTGGGAGTAAGAGAAGGCTCCCAAAAATGGAAAAAAAGTGGAAAATTCCTAACCAGAAATAAAAGAGGTGGATATGTATTTAGAATTATCGAGGACCCCCGGCGCCGACAAACCCACCCCGGTTTTGGTCGGCGTCCATATAAGCGAAGTCGCAGCGAGCAGAAATCAGTTCGAGTTAGAGTTTCAGTTCCAGTTCCAGCAGAGAGTTCGAAGTTCGCAGTGGAAGTTGGTTCCACCTCGCAGATAGCTGACTTGAAAGATTCACGCAAATTCCGGACTCCTCTTCAATCCAAGAACAATTAATTTGAAGAGCGACTTAGATCCAGACCACCAAAATAAGTTTTTTTTTTTCGACTTTCGCCCGAAGACACACCGAAAAACCCATTTCTTAAAGAGCAAACAACTTGAAGCGTTAAAACTCGCCTAACGGAAAACAACGTGTCACAATCCATAGAACGGGTCGGGAAATAGACGCAGTCCTATGTATCCAACAACTAGACATAAAGTTTGTTATCCTTTTTTTTTGATACCTTGAATTTTTGAGTTATCATTTTATTTTCTTTTATGCATATTTGTGCGGTGTCACCCCCGTTTGAACCCGATTTGCATTACGGCCCCAACTACTGATTGATCTCGTCTGCCTAAGATCAATTCACAACGTGGGTAGGCAGACTGGAGATCAGTGCAGTTACTTTGGTAACCAGGCGTTGGAAGCGAGTTGGGAACGACGAGGCTGATATCGAATCTAACCAGATTCCCATCCGGATCACAAAAACGTTAGAACGTCACATTTGGGTGCCGCGACCGATACCAAGCCAGTTGGTCGTCACAGGACGAGACAACATGACTGACTCGACAGGCGGACGCCACGTTTGAAGCGGCGACACCCGAACGGAGCAGCGAGGAGCGAGCGAAGGCTGCGTTTAAGGACGTCGCAGCTGACGCTGCGACCAAAGGACGTCACAGTTGGTGCCGTGACCAGGATAGGACAGGACCCTGGAACAGCCACTGCCACTATTAGTACGTGACAGCAGGACAGGACCCTGGACCGACCGCTGTTGCTGAGAAATTTCGAATAGAACTCAAAACGACCCGGGACCTGAGAGGAACGAGAGCAGAATCGTCTGTAAGGACACTTTGTTTGATTTCCCAACCTCGATTGTTGCTGCGTAGATTGTCTTTCTCTTTAAATATGTCGGACTATGATTCGGATAGAGTAGTGGACGATGAAGAGGGGGTTAGACAGGGGTTGTCAGCTGACCTAAGAAGGTTGTTGGGTGGACCGAGGGTCCCAGCATTTGACGGCAGTGGGAGGGATTTCAAAAACTGGCTGGCAATCCTGGAGAACAGCCGAGTTATATATGAACTCACAGACTAGGAGACCCTGTATCTGGCATATGATGCCACGAAGGGGAAAGCGTCTGAATTTGTGAAGGGGCTCTTGGAAAGTGAACCCCACTTGTCATGGGAAAGATTAAAGGGACTATTAACCAAGGAGTTCGCCGACGAGGGCACGGCTATAGAGGCCATGAGAGCCCTTCTAAAGCTGACGCAGCTGTGGGACGAAACCCCTGGAGAATTGGGGGCCCGAGCGGGGAAGCTGTCATCATTGGCCTTCCCAGAAGTAGTGAGAGACAATGCGGTCATGCAGGCACAGTTAGCAGACCTGTATGTGGAGGCACTAAGTGACGAGCGTGTTCGTCACAACGTGCTGAAGGAGGGACCGATGAGACTATCGGCAGCGGTAGAGCTGGCCAAGGAGAGCCAGGGCATATGGGAAAAGGTGAAAAGGTGTGAAAAGAAACAGATACTAAGTCAAGAGGTCGGAAGAAGGGGGGAGGCGGAAGACCCCCAGCGTGGAATCAGAGGGTCAAGCTGGAAGTAGCTGAGCCTGAGGTGTGGGAAGAAGACCCCAATAGAAAGGCATGGTCAACCAGGCATGGGTTCTATAAGCCCACGCCGGGTAGATAAGGGCTGGTCTGCTGGACTTGTGAGCATGAGGAACACAGAGCGGCCGAATGTCCGACGAAGTGGGGTTTGCCCCCAGACTTCGAACAGGACAGGTGAACTAGGTGTGGAAAGAAGAGACACCTGGCCAAGTGGTGCGGACTGAGAAAAGGTGCCCCACCGATATTAACAAAGAAGGCCGAGCCCAAGAGACAAGACCAGGGAAAAGCCAGCGGGCCACCCCGGAATTAAGAGGGAGGGTGGCCCAGTTAAAAAGAAGGGAAATAAAAGCTTGGACCAGTGGTCGGGCGAGCCGCTTGGGTTGAGGACAGGTCCCCGCCCCCGGGAGCAAACGAGAGGTTAGCCCAGCTGAAGAGAAAAAGGGCAAAATGTTGGACATGTGGTCAGGTGGGCCACTTTGCGGTGAACTGTCCGGCAAGAAGGTGCTGGTTTGTAGGAGACCAGGCCACTTGAGGAGAAGCTGTATCCTTGGGAACAGCCGCAGGAGACCGGGAGGTGTCCAGCCGGTGCCGCCCATAGTGCGGAAAGCGCAGAACCCCACCTCGTAAGAATAATGAAGGTGATTTATTGCTACCGGCGCCTATGGCTGGGATGACCCAAAGGTGGGAACGCAGAAAAAGGAAAACCCAAGTGTTCTCTTCGCTGACGCAAGAGAAGTAGCTATCCTGTAGATCAGAGATAGGGGGTAAGGCGATGAAAGCTCTGGTAGACACAGGAGCATCTGTGTCATTACTGAGAGAGGAAGCATACTGGCGGGAGAAACGGAAGAGTAGGTTACGGGAAGCGGACATAGAGGTCACGCAAGCAGATGGAGAGCCCCTGGAGATAAAAGGGATAGTGAGGCTCCCTGTGACGATTGGGAAATTAAGAAGCACCCAAAATTTTTACGTAACCCACAACCTGTGTACGGAGGCAATCTTGGGAGAAGATTGGCTCCGAAGCCAGAGGGCCCAGATAGAGTTCAACCCCACTGTGTTGATAGTGAATGGCGAGAGAACGCCATTGGGATGCCCACCAGAAGAAGATATAACAATAGTAGTGGAGGAAGATGTAAAGCTACCCCCTGGAACGGCGGTGTCGGGAAAGGGTAGGTTAATGTCAGGGAAGAAAATAGGAAAAGGACCCCTGCAGTTGGTCCCTGTAGAAGGGAAGGGCCTAGAAGAGAATGAGGTAACTCTGTGTGAGACGGTGGTGGAGGCAGCTGAATTAGTGCCCATTATGATGGTGAACCAGGCCCAAAAGACTATAAAGGTTAGGAGAGGGGAAGAGATAGGAAAAGCAATACCCCTACGGACTCTGAATCGGGTGAGATTTGAAGAGGAACGAAGAAAACTTGTAGAGCAAACAGAAGGAATAGTGGACGAAGATATATTAGCACCGGATCAATTTAGAACCAGAGTGGGAGGTCTGCTGAGGGATAATCGAGATGTGGTGGCCCAGTCAGTCAAGGAATTGGGCCAGACCCACAAAGTCAAAATGAAAATCGACACCGGAGATCACCCCCCTGTGAAATTAAAACCCTACCGTACAGCTATTCATAAAAGACCCCTTGTAGAAGAGGCAGTAGAAGAGATGTTGGAAGCTGGGTTGATCGAAAGATCGATCTCCCCTTGGAGCTTTCCAATCGTAATAGTAGGTAAGAAAGATGGCGGGCACCGTTTTTGTGTAGATTTTAGGAAACTGAATTCTATATCGAAGCCGTTGGCGCTGCCATTGCCACTAATAGATGACATATTAGCATTATTAGGGAAAGCAAAGTATTTCTCTACGTTGGACTTGAGGTCCGGGTATTGGCAGGTAGCCCTTGATGAGGCTGACAAGGAGAAGGCCGCATTTGCGTGTCACCTAGGACTGTTTCAGTTCAGGGTGATGCCATTCGGTTTAGCTAATGCCCCGGAAATCTTCCAACAGCTGATGTCAATAGTGTTAGGAGGATACGAGAGCTTTGCCATGGCATATTTGGATGATATTTTCGGAAACAGTAGAACAACATTTTTTTCCATCTAAAACAAGTCTTGGGAAGGTTAAGAAAATACGGCTTAAAATTGAAATTGTCGAAGTGTCAGTTTCTGAAAGAGGAGACTAGATATCTGGGCTTCGTTATAAACGGAGACGGTATTAAACCCGACATGGATAAGGTGAAAGTCATAAGGGAAATGCCAGAACCTAAGACAGTGAGACAAGTAAGAGGTTTTATAGGAGCTATAGGTTACTACAGACGATTCGTCCCGGCATTCTCGAGAATTGCCATACCACTAGTAGCCCTGACGAAGAAATACGCTAGGTTCAAGTGGACAGAGGACTGTCAACGGTCATTTGATACGTTAAAAGAACATTTGACAGCCGTCCCACTGCTGACGTACCCAGACCTCAGCAAGCCCATGGTACTATACACTGATGCCAGTGAGCAGTGTGTAGGAGCAGTTCTTACCCAGCCGTGTCCCGATAAAGAAGGACCAGTGCCAGGCATACCAGAGGAAGTACCGATATGCTTTCTCTTTCATGTAACTTAAATCTCAGAGACACAACAGAGATGTCAAGTAATAGAAAGAGAAGCATATGCTATCATGTATGCTCTCCAAAAAACTGGACTATTACTTGAATGGTGCGGTCTTTACTAAAAAACAGACCACAAGCCTCTGCAGTACCTATTGCAGGCAGAATGGACAAATAATTTGAGAAGATTCAACAGTGGGCACTTAAGTTAAGGTTGGCTACCACTGAGGGGAAGATAAGAGTATTTGGCAGGGAAGGAAAACACGTGCAGATTTACTCTCAAGAATACCTCGGAGACAACTGGAAGAAAGATCTGTAAAAAGTAGAGCAGGGGGTAGATGATAAAACCTATAGAATAGAAGTAATTAATTCTAATAAGCTAAATGATCGCCCTATGTTAGAATCGGACGAAGAATGGGACGCACAGATAATAACCGATCCCTACTGGACAAAAGGAATTGAGAAGGAGCAGGCAGACAGTGACTCATTTTGCCCTGAGAGAAAAAAAGGCAGGAGAGACCACCAAGTATGCCATAATAGAGGAAAGGCTGTATTATCTCTCAGGCAGGGATGAAGAAGTCAAGCCCAAGTTGTATGTGCCCAAAAGTTTAAGACCAGAGATATTGGAACAGTGCCACGAGAGGTTGGGTCACATGGGAATTGATAGGACATGTGATCTAATAGGAAGAAAGTACTATTGGCCCAAACTGTACGGAGAGGTCACTAACTATGTTAGAGCTGCGTAGTGTGCCAGTCGCAGAGCAGAAGGCAGGAAATGGCACCATTGGAGGAGACGGACGTGCCGAACTTCCCTTCGAGAAAGTGAGTATGGATGTTGAGGAGAAAAAAATGGGGTCCCTGCACAAAAAAACAACTTCCATTAGTGCTTTTTGACGATTGGCTAACAACTTTGGCCTGAGGCATTTGCAGTTCCAGACAAGAAATAAAAGAACTTTGGCCTTTGCATTTGATCTTTCGCCTGAAATCTTCTGGAGGTATGGCGCCCTTGACATGCAATTTTTAATAAAAAAGATAATCCGTTAGAAATAAACAGAAGCCCATTGAGAGAAGTTCCTGAATAAAAGGTTTGAATATAGAGCAAACTTTGTCCCGCGAACCATATGCAACCTGTTTCTTCTTTTCTGAAATGGTGGGGTTTTCATAAGCAAAAGGTTTCCCAAAATGTTATTCTGTTTCGTTTTCACTTGTTCATTCATGGAACTCTCTCATACAGAAGGACTACTCTAAACAATGAGGCTAGACTGGCGGCTTGAAGTTTTAAACTTTCGTCGAAAGGTATTTTTTTTTTTTTTCCATTTTAAATTATTGTCGTTTTTCACTAAGGAAGATCATACTTGTAAATATCATTCGCTTTAGAAACAAAAAATGTTCATATAGAAAAAAATCTTCCTGAAAAAAAAATATCAGAACATAAAATATTTTTTACTTACCGCGTTAAAATCGTTGATTTTTCCTAAATTTGATTCAAACTTGAGTTTCGATTTGTAAACAGGAATGAAGTATGAAGGTTTAAAATCTGCATTTGTTGGTGTCACTACCAAACAAATAGTTGCTTTCATTTTTGAAATATGCTTTGTGCATCACCCTACCCTGTACATCAATCATGGGTCACCACGGCCCGTGCGTTACCTACGACCAGTTTGGTCTTTCTGAATGACACGTTTAATTTCATAAGCAATTTTCCCAAAATTTGTTTCTGTTCTCACTTGTTCACCCACACTCTCTCATATATAACCGCATATATAAACAATGATTAATTACAATGTTTCTTGAATTTTTAATCCTCAAGGAAAATAACGTTGTCTGCATTTTTAAACTATTGGCAATTTTCACTAAGGAAGGCCATACGTGTAAGAATCTTTTTGCTTTTGAAACATGACACGTTCGTAAGAATTTTTCTCTAAAGAAGAACTATTTTCATTGTCAAATGAATAAATTAGAATAAATCCCACGCAGAGACATCTGTTAATCACACTGTCATCAGTGAAAATCTTATATCAAGTGATAATCTTATATCAAGTGATAAATTTATATCAAGTGATAATCTTATATCAAGACATCAATTTTTAATCATAAAAATCTTTTTCTACAAAAATAAAACATTTGTACGCATTGCATATGGTCTTCTGTCATGAAAATAGCTGAGAGAATTTTCTTCTAAATAAGAAATATTTTCATGAATAAATTATAAATAAATCACACGTGTTGATCACACTGTCATCAGTGATAATCTTATATAAAGACGTCAATTTTTTAATCATAAAAAATCTTTTCTACAAAATAAAACATTTCTACCATTTCTAATACATCACATATGGTCTTCTGTCGTCGGGAAATAGCTGAGAGAATTTTTTCTAAAAGAAGAAATGTTTTCATTTTCAAATGAATAAATGAGAAATAAATCACACCTGTTAATCGCACTGTCATCGGTGATAATATTAAATCAAGACGTCAAGTTTTTAATTATAAAAATTTTTTTTTTTTTTTTAAAACAGAACTTTCTTACCATTTCTAAGGTATATGCCTACGCATATAGTTTAAGAAATATACCAGCTGGCCACATGCAGCCCGTTTGTTATTTTTGAATGGCATGCTTAATTTCCTAAGGAAAATAACGCATCTTAAAATGTTAGTCTGTTTCGTTCTCACTTGTTCACTCACATATTCTCTTATACATAAACTATGGTTACGTACAGTGTTTCTTGAATTTTGTAAGATTTCGGGGAAAGTAACGTAGTCAGAATTTTAAACCCTTGGCGATTTTCCCTATGGAAGACCATGCGTATAAATAT
Organism: Acanthosepion pharaonis; assembly: GCA_903632075.3. Taxonomy (NCBI): domain Eukaryota; kingdom Metazoa; phylum Mollusca; class Cephalopoda; order Sepiida; family Sepiidae; genus Acanthosepion; species Acanthosepion pharaonis. The sequence continues at coordinate 23,036 of CAHIKZ030004258.1, forward strand.
CTTTTGCTTTTGAAACAGGAAACAATATTTAATATCTATTGAATGTGACACAAGGCCAGTTGACAGTAAGTTTTTCCTTGCTAATCTTCCAAATAGGGGGCTTGTAGTTTACCCCGGTTTGAAAAACTAACCACTGCCAACGGTGTAAAATGTGTAACTACAGCAGCAAGTGTTCAATGTATTCAATTGAGTTGAGATGGAGGTAGAAAGACAAAAATCTTCCAAGCTTATATACCCACTTTGAAAATCAGCATTTGCAACTTTGGTTTGAAAACCGACTAGTTGAACCAAAGAAAATATGCAACAAACTATCTCACCAAGTCGATTCTTCTTAGTACGTCACAAAGCCAGGGTCAAGCAAATAGAAATAGGAAGATTACTCAGTGTCAATCTCCAAAAATCAATAGAATCTATCTGCTTCTAAAATCAACAATGGAAATCCTGAAATACGCAAGGGTAGGCCTCATTGGAAATAGTTCATGAATGAAGGCGCAAAGTAAAGGATGTTTCCCCGTTTAATTCATTCTGGTGTTTACAGCACTTTTGGTCCTTTTATTGTGTGACTGTCCGATTGTATTCTTGTGTCTTTATAACATTCTTTATTCATCACTCGCTTCTGCTAGGCTTTTATTAAAATCTCTTTCTGTTCCATTCCTTCCATTTTCCACATTTTCAGACTTGATTCATATTTTATTATGCGAATTCTTTTTATCTTCACACTTGACTCGTGTGTCCCGAATTTTTTTTTTATCTTCAAACTCGTATTGTGTTTTCTGCATTCGTTATATCGGGTCAGGTTAGCGACACAGGAAATAATTCAGAAGTATCATATTGCAGTTATATCCTGCATTTTTCAGACTAGCATCTTTATCTTTGATTCGTTTACCATCACATTTCAGTCGATCTGCTCTCCAAACGTCTTCTACGCAAGAACATCAATAGGCCTGTAGCCTACAAAATTTTACATAATATCTATCGACATAATTTCCTTCGTTGCCAACACAACATTGACATAGGCCAAGCATTATACAGTAAAAAATACAGATCAATATTCTGCTCAGAATACAGATTCATTGATCCAATTTCGTATCATTTGATAATGTAACAGTTTCAAGAATTTTATCCGACTGGAATATTTAAGAGTGATTTCAATTTGATTCTTGTGATATTCTCATTTCTATGACAATCATTGACCGGCATTTTTTTTCATTCCTATCCTCCAAATGATCCCAGAAAGCCGATCAAAAGGTGTTCAAGAGTATTCATTCCTATCCCATGTTAGATGTAATATAGATAAGAAAAAGGGGGAAAATGATGATATCAATTAGCAATTACGTCTCTTCAAAAGCGCCAGTAAATCAGATTTTTCAATATTGAAAACTGAATTACGTTCATTTTCTTTGATAAAAAAGCAATAAATAGATTTAAAGAGATTCTGTCCTCTAAACCTGTCAGTAAAAAATTGATTGCCTTCGGAATCTTTCTCAGAAAACAGGTTTGCACATTCATTAGAGACGAAATAAAACCGTGAAAAATGCATTTTGTTGTCAGATGATGAAATGCGTATTTATAATGGCCGTCGATAGGTTCGACTATCATGCTTGCACGGGCTCCTTTCATGTTTATTGAACAGAAGCAGATGCTTATTCCTTTCTTCCTATAAAAGGATATGGGTTACCAGTTCTTTTCTTCCGTGGCCTTAACGATTTAAATGCCTGAACTTTTGGTGATCTGACAGATCTGTGGTTGCTACTTTTCATTTTCAAATTACCTGGCTGATATTTTTTCTGGTCGCTTCATCCCGACTAGTAGAAAGGAGCCCAAACTTTTTGGTAACGAAAGAGAGGCTGCTCTAGTCAACAATCGCACATCGTGGTATTTGCAGTACCATTTCAGGTATGGATAGGTTGCAATGCAAGTAGTAGTTTTTTGGGAATTCTGAGGTACATTATGAATGAAAACTTAGATCATTCATATGGTTTCAATTGATTCATAGACGATGGACATGGTGGGGTTTTTGATGGATTTTCAACTTAAAATTAAAATAATCTTCCCAATACAGTTACAATTATAAGAAATAAGATGAAACCAAAAACAGAAAATCCACCAACATTTTTTTCTCCAATATTCGTGGTTCCTGTAATAATTTCTGTAGTGTAGAATATTAAATTGAAATAGTTTTTCCAGAATCTTATGGTTTTATGGAACTCAATTTTGAATTCTTCTAACGCTACCAATGAATTCTCATTTCCAATCTTTTTATCCTTTTTGAAATGTTGGTTTATGACCAGATACAATAACATGACAAATTGAAAAATCTGATCTAGAAATTGTTTCTAATGACAAAGAAAGGAGTTTGGAAATTCTTTCCAATTTCTTTAGGGTTCCAACAATTGCACAAATATAGTTTGGTAACCTTTTATCACCTCATTTTAACTAGAATACTATTCTTATTTCAAGAGAAAATGTTAACATGGATATTACTATTTATCTATGATCTGGTGCTTTTTATATAAATATAGCAATATATATAGTTTTTGTGAAAAAAAATTGATATTAAAATTACATAAGAGAAAGATAAAGATTGCCATTAAATAGCAAAATTTTACTTCATTCTTCAGACACTGAGTGGCATATTATGAACCACTTTTATATGTACTTATTGACAACAGAAAAAATTCAGTAATTGATTTTTTCATGACATGGTGCAAAATTTGAATATAGTGTCGAGCAGCTCAAAGATCATGTAACAACAAGCTCAATAAAAGATAGGATCTGACGGTTATAGTATCTGGACAAATTTTTGAACTGATTCAATTTTAAAAATCAAGTTGCAAAATGAAAATAGTTTGAACAGTCAACGTTCTAGATCTTTTTGCATTAATTTAGTGAGTTTCATTCTAGACGCTCAATTGAAAACCAATGTTTATTCTAATTTTGATAAATGACCTTCCTGATGTATCAGTTTTCAAATCGGTATTCTATGGATGATGAAACCATCTTGTCTTAATGGTTAAGTCTGAATGGTTTGATAAAGTCAAAATGAATCTGATCTCAAAATGTTTTAAAATCTATTGTTAACTGGGACAAGGAATAGCAATTGTTAATTTTAATGTCTACAAAATTAAAATGCTCTCTTTTAATCATCTGAGAGAAATTTTTTGCCGTTCAAAAGCATAAATGATGTTAATCTCCAGAAGATTGACTTATTATACCTTCTTGAGATAAGTTTTTCCACTGATGAATGGAAAGTTTTTATTGAATCAATCACTAGGTCTGCTGATTTAAGGGTGATTAGTTCACTGCGTCATGGTAGACAATTTTTCTTGCCAGAATCTATCTTGCACATTTTCAAGTTGATTGTTTGTCCATACATTGAATATTGCTACCATATCAGGTCCTGGTTAACCCTGCTATTTCTTAGAGATTCTTGACAAATACAAAAAAGAATCTACAGTGTTATTGGTCTTAAATCTGGCATTTTGAACTGGCTCCTTTTTTTCTGCCAATAATTTGCCTTGCATCTTTATTGTTTTGCTTGTAAAATGATTAACAAAAAAAAAGATAAAATAAAAATCGAAATGCTTTGATCCGTCTATCGAAAACCAAGAAGATCCAAATGTCTTTTTTTAGTATTGACTGTAAATCTAACTCCGAATCTTTTTATAATGTCAATGAATTTTTTTCCCCCCAACGAATTCTTTTTTAGAAGAAACTGCAAACTGTTTTAAATTTCCTGTACTGAGGATCTATTTATTTTTGAAACTGTGACAAAAGAAAGTAATGTATTCAGTTAGAAAATATTTTGAGTATTTGATTCATGGAAAATTGAGAATTTTCATCAACAATCATCAGGTCTTCTATCAGAAATGGACATTCTTTTTTAACTATTGAATATACGAATTGAAGGCATTCACATTTTGAAGATCAAAAAGTTTTATGGTGAAAAAAAAAAAAAAAAAAAATTTTGAAAATGAAAATGTAGTGTTTCTATTAATGTATTTATTTTTTCCTAATTATTTTGTTTATGAAAAGTTCTCAAAAAATTAGAAATTTTGATGATTTGGTTTTAAGTCCGATTTTTCAATTTTCCCAAATTTTTAATGATCATAAAAGAATTTAAAATCTGTTGTTGGCTAACAAAAAGAAATGGCCTGTTTGATTTTAATTTTCAAAATTAAATGATTTTTTAATCCTATAAAGATCTTAACCTTTAGCCAAGATAAAATTATGAAAATGTTTGAGTCTAACCTCCAGCAATGATTGAATGATGTTCAGGGGTCACATTTTCCTTTGACACAATTTACAGATTTTAAAACCAGATTAAAGGTCAACATCAAACAAATTTAGCTTACTGCGTCATGCATACATAAATATAAAAAGACTTAAAGAATAACATCCAAGGTCTTGAAAATGATGATGTAAAGAAAGCTATTTTGTGATATTTGATTTCTATTAAATTTTGTCCAAAGTAACATTGATGAATCATGATCTTGAAGTATGTGAAACTATTCCTAAACTAACAAGACAGAAAAATCTTTTGATGAAATGACGATTTTGAATTGAAAATATAATACCAGAAATTTGTTAAATTTCTTGTCTAAAATTTGAAGGAAAAAGTGCTAAACAGCAATTAAAATTAAAAAGCAACTTTATTTGAGATGGAGAAATCTTTTAAAAACCAAATCAATGAAGCTAACAGCAGAGTTTGTGTGTTGGAAATGTGGCAAAAAGGAAAATCCTTTGATCTTCAAACATTTATCATAAACATTCAATCTTAAACAGAATAAATATCCTGTTCTCAAAAAGACACTTTTGTTTAATGTTTGACCACACCATTTCTGAAGATGCCAGTAAGGAAATAGAATTTAGTAATATATTTGCCATTACAAAATCTAAATGAAAAAAAAATTGATAAGGTGTGGCACCATTTAACGAGGCAGAAAAAGAAAAAGAAAGAAAAGAAGGCAGAAAAGAGAGGCGAGACGAATCGTGGATGATAAGCAGAACACACACACGGCCTAAGAGACAATGGATAAGGGATATTTTGATAAGTAACAAATGGCGAAAAGGGTGTCATTACAATGACAGGGAAATTCTGAGTAAAAAAAGAAAAGGAAAAGAAAGAAAGAATCAGATATGTTTTTTGATGTTATCTAAGGATATGAAAACAAACTATTGGTGGGAAGGCATCGAATCAACTACAGACCGACTGGCCAAAGAAAAATTCAAATGAAAATGTTATTTCGATAAGTGACAAAAAACAGGTGAAACTAAAAGGACTTTGGACAGATATGAAAAATTAAATCCCACCCACGAGTGTCCGCTGACCGATTTCTTTTCGACGGAACATCTTTGGCCTGCGATAATAAAATTATGTTATCAGAAATATGTACCGAAGGAAAATGAATGGGAATTTAAAAATTTCTTTTTGGAGGCGACGTTGGATATTTCTTTTGTTAAGAAGACCACCCATCTTGATAATTAGCGATAAAATACCTGACAAAACCACGTGTAGAACAAGAGTTTGACCACCATTGTTCATATTGTCCGTTTGCGGCTAGAGAAAATGATAACGGCGATTAAAAGGAAGAAAAAAGGAAAAAAAAAAGAAGAATTTTTTTTTAGTTAAGCAAGATATTTTTTTTTCCTGAAACAAAGCCGCGGATTGTTCACGCCCGACTAAGACATCATTGGTCAAGTGGTGATCACGTGACGCACGAAAGGAGGAAAGTACCCGACCAAGACCTCATCCAGAGTGATAGGTGACGACGAAAGGCTGTACGCCCCATCCAGAAGAAGTGGGGTGGGGCAGTTCACGCCCCTCTGAAGTATGGTGAGGTGGGGGAGGAGGAAAGGTTCCCAAAAATGGAAAAAAGTGGAAAATCCCTAACCAGAAATAAAAGAGGTGGATATGTATTTAGAATTATCGAGGAACCCCCCGACGCCGACAGACCCACCCCGGTTTTGGTCGGCGTCCATAAAAGCCAGGCCCCAACAGGCAGAAATCAGTTCAGGCAGTTCCAGAAGGGAGTTTGAGTTCAGAGTTGAGAAAGCGGAGAGTTGAAGTTGAAGCCGCCTCGAGATAGCTGACCAAGATTCACGCAAATTCCGGACTCCTCTTCAACCCAAGAACAATTATTTTGAAGAGCGACTTAGATCCAGACCACCGAAATAGTTTTTTTTTTTCGACTTTCGTCCAAAGACACACCGAAAACCAATTTCTTAGAGAGCAAACAACTTGAAGCGTTAAAACTTGCCTAACGGAAAACGACGTGTCACAATCCACAGAACGGGTCAGGAGATAGATGCAGTCCTATGTATCGAACAACTAGACATAAAGTTTGTTACCTTTTCTTTGATACTTTGAACTTTTTGAGTTTTCATTTTATTTTCTTTTATGCATATTTTGTGGTATCACCCCGTTGAACTCGGTTTGCATTACGGCCCCAACCACTGTTTGATCTCGTCTGCCTAAGATCAATTCACAACGTGGGTAGGCAGACTGGAGATCAATGCAGTTACCTTGGTAACCAGGCGTTGGAAGCGAGTTGGGAACGACGAGGCTGATATCAAATCTAACCAGATTCCCACCCGAATCACCAAAAGGTTAGAACGTCACATTTGGGTGCCGCGACCGATACCAAGCCAGTTGGTCGTCACAGGACGAGACAACACGACTGACGCGACAGGCGGACGTCACGTTTGGAGCAGCGACACCCGAACGGAGCAGCGAGGAGCGAACAGCTGGCGCCGCGACGAGGACGTCAATTGGTGGTGCTGTTTAGGGACGTCACAACTGGTGCCGTGGTGGATGGAACAGAACGTCGCTGCGATTGCGACCAGGGGACGATGTCACAACAAAAATGAAAGGAGAATTATTAGAATTTATTTGCTTTGATCAATAATGACCAGTATCCAGTAAAAAAAATTATATAAAGCAAAATAAAGCATGTCTTGCTAATAAATATTTTTTGTCCATAAATCTTTTCATACCACTATAAATTGTTTGTTTTATTGTCCCACGACAACAATGAAGAAAACAGAAGATATGAATTTTCGAGGTGTTATTGTAGATTGGCATTAGAAAATGTTAAGAATGAGCATTTTTTTTGAATTGGGAATATTCCTTTTGTTGTTTTTATCTCTTCGGGAGCATTTTCTTTTTGACTCACACCCTCCTCTCTAATGAAATCATTTTCATATTGTACTGATATATCTATTTGATAGATATATCGTTTTGACAATTTGAAGACGGAAAGGAACTCAGATTTCAGAGATTTGTGCATTCATCTAGACAATTTTCGTCTCTGTCAAAATTTCTGTCTGTTTCAACTCTTACTATCGTTTTGCAAAAATTGAAAATTGAAAAATGAATTTTTTCTTCAGAAATTTTTCCCTTTCTCTCTCTCTATTTGAACAATTTTTTTTTGCCTTCCCCCTGTATATTTATATAAATTTCCCCAAATTGTGTGTTTCTCATCTTTCTCTTCTTGATGTGTGTTTTTCTCTAATTTGTCTCTATTCATATGTCTTGAATTGTAAAAATATGTCCATCTCTAAATCAATTTATTTGAGCTTACTATATTTTGGATTTTCATCCTCAGTTAATAAGAATAAACAAATTCGAATCATTTTGAACAAATTAAACTATCTTCCTCATTTTCTCCTTCATCTTTTTCTGTTTCACAGAAAATCGTTTTGAACTCATTTCATTTTCTCAATGTCTTCTCTGTCAGAACTTCCTTGGTGGTTAATTATTTGTCTGTCAACTGAAGTCCATGTCTATGTCTGAAACTTTCCTTTTCAATCTAGGTTAATGCTTCTCCTTTACCTGCATATCCGCAGAACATTTTGGATTCAAAACAATGCCCATGTTTATCTGTTCTCACTCTGGGATATAGAAATGTCTGTTTTAAATATCTAGAGGGGAATCATAATTCTTTCTATATAATCTTTCTCCTCTCAAGTTGTGCAGGAAAGATAATAGTCTCAGGTTCATTTCTTATCATCGTCCAGAAAACTTCTCCTTTTTTCAGAATTCAGACTTCTGTAATGTTTTCAAACACACTGTGTTGTTTTGAGTTTTTAAATTGCATGTTAAAATGAAATGTCTCTTCAGTTTTATTTAATGTTTTTACATTCTACTTTCAATTAAAACTTCAGCTTTGGGAATTTTTACTGTTCATTTAAGCAACCCATTCAATTCCTGAATTTTTCTCTTCTTCACCGTCTTTCTGTGAAAAAACAACGGCATAAATCTTTATGTATGGCTGGTTTAAGTGGATATAAGGGTATTACATTTAAAAAAATCCCCATTTAATTCCAAAAAAATCCTGGAAATTCTTCCCAAAATAAAATAAAATTGGAAAAATGCTTGAACTCAAAAGACTAAATACATCTCCCCCAATGATAACTATCACAAGAATTATTTGATGCTAAATCAATATTTATGAATGCCAATTGAATTCTTCCAAATCAATATTTCTTCATTCTCAACTCCATCTTTTTCCTCCTGAATGTTTTTAACTTATTTTCTAGTTATATCCTTTGCTCCTTTCTGTATATCTTTTTGAATTTCTTTATACCTTTAGAAAAAATTCAATGAGATTACACAAATTTGGGACAGACACACACACACACACACACATTCAAAACACAGAAAAAACATTAAAAGAAATACAATGAGACTCTCATTTCAGATTGAATTAGACCCTCAGTGAATTCAAGCGAAAAACGATGAAATCCAATATTATTTTGAAAGTTGGTTTTAGAAATGTAGACACTTGGAATTCATCTGCTTCACATGTCAACATTTGCAAATTTTTTATGGAACTCCCTATTAATTCCTGTGCCCTGAAAATATATACAAAGCTATTCAAATGTAATGTCAATCGACCTTCAAGTTTTTTGATCATCCCCCATCCTTCTCAATTCATAGCAAAAAAATTATTCAAAAATTTTTTGCACAAATCTTCTTTCAATCCATATTCTGTCATAAATAGTTTTTTCCCCTTGCTCTGTTTCAAATGATATATACATATTATATATATATATATGGATATATTAATTAAACGAAACGCACATACGAACATACACACACAAACAATAAAACCGGTATGCATATATAGATCATGTAAATATGTAATCGAATACACACACACACACAAAACATAAAAGGTATATGAGTATATAGATATATATAGGATAATAGTTTGAGATTTTAAGAGAGAAAAAACAGAAAGACTATGTGTAAGACAGAAAGGGGAAAATCATAGAAAAAATCTATTAGGTTGCCTTTAGAATTCTCAAGTAAAAATGTTTAAAAGAGAAACTCGTGATCGAATTAAGTGGGAAGTTATTTTTGGTTTGTTATGTAAAAATTACCAATTTTGAAAATTGATTTTAAGAAAAAAAAAAAAAAAACAATTGAGGAAATTCCTCATTCTTAAATATTTTGGGAAGGAAATATAGAATATATATAAATATAAATGTATGAAAAGTTCTTTTTTTCTTTAAAGCTCAAAAATTATTAAAAAAAAATTTTATTTCTTTTCATATGAAATAACATTGCGGCTCAATATTCCATGAAAAGATGGAAATAAATAATTTTTGAGAAAAGAAAAAATAAAACAGAAAATGAGAAAGAAAATGTTTCTTGTTAAAATTTTATTTTGGAAAAGTTGAATATTTAAGTTGGACATTTTTTTATGAAATTGTTGAAAAAAATAAAGACTTTAAAAATAATTTCTCTGAAATAATTTAAGGGTTAAAGTTTTGACACCCAAACAATGTTCTAACAAAAAGAAAAATGAAAAGTTTTCTAATAACCTCCTGAAGATGATAGATTAAAAGATTTCTGCCTGCCTATTTATAATCATCTGTATAAATAATGAGACGCAAATTGAAGACCTGCAATTAATTTAGAGAAAATTTTTGTTAAAAGGATAAAAACCACAGAATTTGAGAAAACGAATACCAAGATTTTATACGATGTTTTATTTTCGTCTTCTCCTCATTAAATATTTTCACCTATTTAAACTTTAAAAATTTTGAGAAGTTAGAAAAAGGATTGGGGAATTCCCAGATAAAATATCCATTATATTTAAAGTGATAGAAAGAAAACTCAAGAGAAAATACATTTGAAGTGTCATTTTCCGCCGACCCAGAAATCAAAAGATAAATAGTGATAGACGCGGTTTATAGTTCTTAAGATAGAAAGAAGTACATATCTTAAAATACTGCGAGAATGAAAAAATTGCAATCACGGAGGTGGCACGAGGCATCCTTCTGTGTTATCCCAGTGAGAATCTGGAAGAAGAGATGTGGAAGGATGGTGGATATGAAGAGAGAATTAAAAGGTTTGGCAAAAGACGAAAAAGATTGGGAAAAAAAGATAATTTCTTTTTATGAAATATGTGAAGGAAAAATCCAACGAATCCAAACCAATAGAAAAATTTACCATTGAAAAGAAGAAGAAGATTTAAAAAGGCGAGAATAATAAAAACTGAAGAGAATTCAAAGAATGTGTTTGGCAAGAGAATAGATTCCAAAGGACGTGTGCTGTGTCACAGTCGGGAAACAGATTCAAAATGAAATCAACAATAAAAAACTTCAGAAATGAAGAAAAGAAAAGAGTTTAATTTCATTGAAAAAGATTAGATAAGATAGAAGAAAGATATAAAAAAAAAAAGAAAAGAATTTTTTGGGGTTTTTTAAAAGATTGGAGGGGAGGACACCCTGTATAAAAGAGAAAAATGAGATGTTAGAGGAAATAGATAGAAAGATAGAAAGATGGAAAAGTGAATCCAAATACAAAAAGAAAAATATATAAATCTATATAAACATTAAACAATGAACAATTAGAATTGTTAAGAATATTCTGAAAAAAAACCCAAGAGGACACGCGCAACAGAAAAAACAAAGGCAAAAAGAAAGAGACAAAAAAAAGATTCCCCCAAACAAAAAAGAACTGCACTTTGAGAAAAAAGATTGGAAAAGAAGGGATCCAAGATATGAATTTAAAAGATGAGGAAAAGCAAAAATGCGAGAAAATATATAATATATATATAAATATTGAATATATATATATATGTTGAGTGAAGTATGTAAGAAAGAAAGTAGATTAAATATTTGAAAAGTAAAGAAAAGAAAGAAAAGATAAATATATAAATATATATAAATGTCTGGGAAGAAAAAAAGAAGCGAAAAAAAGAAAACTGAAAAGATGAGAAGACCAAAGAAATCCCCAAAGAAAAGTTTACCCAATCCTGATTGATGAGGCAGAATGGGAAAGAGAGAAAAACGACAAACAATAATTTTGAAAAAAACCAAAACAATGGAAAAGTCTTCCTATAGTTTAAATATCCAAAGTCTGAAGAAGAAGAATGGGACAAGAAAGAAAGAAAGGGTATTAGTGAAGAGAAAAAAAAGTTATGAATCGAAAGAAAGAAAAGAAAAAATTAAATAAAAAAGGAAGAGACGCCCGGGCTCTTTCCAAAAACCCTTTGACTGTGGTGGAAGTGGATGGAGGGGATAAATCGAGCTGCGCCTAAAGGGGGACGGAAAAAAAACGCTGACTGGCCATAAATTGGTGTCGGGGAAAAGCCCTTTTTGGGAAACGCCACCTGCCCGGACCTTCCTTGCAAGATTAAAATTGGAGGGGGGCTAAATTTTAAAGAAAAAAATTTGGGAATAATTGGAAAATGAATTGAAAAGACTGAAGGGTTCGAAGAATAAAAAGAAAATTTTTCCCCTTGCGGGAAAATGACCCTAAAAGGGTTGATGATGATAGTGAAAAAGCCCCCTGATGGTAAATGGCGGAAGTTGGGAAGCACACCCGAAAACCTTTTTTAAAAAAAAGTGAAGTAATAATAAACCCGGGTTTCAATGGGATCAATTCGTGAAAATTTAAACCCTTTCAACCAAATAAGCTAAAAAATGGGGCCAACGGGGATCACCCCGGTTTGAAGGGGGGCAAGATTACCCCCAAGGAAAAAGGGTATCTTAGTTTATTCAATTCCCTGAATCAGGGGGGTCATTAGGGTTTGAGTCTCAATGGGGGGAAATGAAAAATTACCTAAAGGGGAATAGAGAAAAAAGGGGGGAAAAAGTAATTTGATTTTGCAAAAAAAGGTTTAAAAAGTCCCATTTTGGGGGAAAGGAAGATGACTTTAAAATTCAAAAAGAAAGAAAATGGGAGAAGGGGAAAAAGCCAGATGCCCCAAAAAAAAGTGGAAAGGGAAGGTGACAATATTAAATGTGAAAAGGGTTAGAAGGGGCCAAAAAATAAACCCAAATAAATTGGTTAATAGATAACCTGGCGGGGGTTGAGACAAGGGGTAATTAATAAACAAAAACCCGTAATGATCAAATTTAAAGGAAAATGAGCGTTCATGCAAAAATATTTCCAACTGATAAACAATTACGAATAATTACGACAAACTAGCCCAGTCGTTGACAAACCTTTGGAACATGTGTGATCAAATAGAATCAGAGGACGAATTCCTAAGGCAGAAAGATATCAACAGAAAAATCAGATGTCTGCAAGCAAATTAAAAAACATGCAGTTAAATTGAAAACATTCTGAAATATTCAAAAAGAGTTTATTGTTTACAAAAATAAAGTGTATGTGAGACAGAAGACACAGAATTCATAATCAACGCTGAATGAACATTTTCAATTTATGGATTAACCTTTTAATTCAGAACCCTTAGTTACAAGTGTCCCAATAATTAGAAAAACATACATATACTGCTGGCCAAATTCTTAAGACAAATGAAAATAAAAAAAAAATATACGTTTTTGCATTTAGACTCAACCTCTTATTTGAGAGTAGCTTTAAAAAATGAAAATAAAGAAAAAAGAAAAATAAAATTAAAAAATTTTTTGGCAGTTAATAGGGAAAATTTGGATACTGGGAAATTAAGTAAAATACTAGCTGGTCAAAAGTGTAAGACCCAATCTAATAGAAGTCCTAAACAGAGTGGGAAACAAGACGTCTCGGTAGAGAGTTACACGACCCTCATTGTGAATAACTTCAAAACTTCGCTTTGTCATATAAGCGTCTGAGAAGGCTGGATGGAATATTATTCTAATTGGTGAAAATGGCTTCACGAAGATTATGCATTGTTTGGAATAGACGTCCATTTCTAGACTTCATTTTGCCATCCACCTCTGAACATTTTCAATGGCGTTTTACATCGGAACACGTTGATAGTTGAAAAAAATCACATTATTTGCCATGAAAAAGTTATTCGTCCTACTGGCATTATGATCCATTTTATGATCGCATTATGATGCCTTCGCTTGTGTGGAAATGGTTGGATCTTTATCAATCATTTTCACACAAGCGTTTTCGTTTCACAGACAATGGATGCTCTCTCCAACATGCCAATGTAACCAGCCGCGATTTGACTGAAGTTCCATTGTTTCTAGGGAAGAAAGCACCCCAAATCATGATGGAATCTCGTCCACTATGTCGTAGAAAATGTCTCCGGTTGGATATCATTATGGTGCCAGTAATATTGAAGTCATCTGAAACATTCAGGTTAAACAAAGAGAACATAACCTTCTTCCACTTTTCTTTCTATGTCCCATGTTTGGCGCTTCAGTAAAAAAATCAAGCTGTTTTTTGTGGTGTGTAATTTTACCTCTCTAAGGAAAATGAGCAATTTTTGCTGTTAATACTTATACTTTTTATAATTTGTTTTCTTTTGTCTCCATATGGATTTTGATTGGGTTGTGGTTATAATATCTTTGTTTGAAAGCTTTTCGAGATTCCCCTAAAATTTTTTCTCGTCTGTGTTAATGTTATTATTTACGTTGGCTTTGTAGATTATGTCATTAGTTAAGGTTTCTTATTGTTAAGTGGGTAATTGTCTTTTGTTTCTGCAGTTACATTTAATGGTGTTATTTTCTGAATGTTAATATTATTTAATTGTTATTGGTTTTGTTGTATTTTTTATTGTTAGTTATTATTTTTCTCCATGCTATCCATGTAGCTGAAACTAATTTTGTTTTTAGCATGCTTGTCAGTTATTTTGAAGAATATTTTCCCTATTTTGTTTTCATTGCATTGTAGAGAGGGGGTAAATCAAATTATATATATTTTTCTGTTGTTTTTGTTTGAATTATTTTCGTTTTTGTATTTTAGTTTGTTAGAATATCCGTTGTTTTTTTGGTTGATTAATGTTTTTTTTTTTTAAATTTTCATTGAATATTTTTAGGCTACTAGAATTTGTTGAAATTCTTTTTATTTCTAGATCTAAAATGGCTTTTTAGCATGTTGGTGGCGGTAGAAATTTTCGTATATTGGGTTGTTGTTTTTGTTTTCTGTATGGTTTATAGGACCCATTGTTTAGATTGAATGTTATACCTAAAATTTACTATTTTTGATTGATTTTTATGTATTGCAAACCTTGAGGTTTTCAATTCTCTTATTATTTCCTGTTTTATTTTCTGTAGTTCTGCTGCAGTTTCTCAGGATATATATATATATATATATATATATATATATATATATATATATATATATGTATGTGTGTGTGTGTGTGTGTGTGTGTGTGTGTGTACGTGTGCGTGTGTGAGAGAGAGAGCGTGAGATGTGTGTGTGTACATACATGAAAAAACAGAGGCGCATATATGTGTGTGTATATATTAATATAAAAAAATGGAGCAACTGTCAGTTTCACGCTGGGCGATCGTCCACTGCTGGCTGTTTTCTTCTTAATTCGTTTTTTACTGATGTTTCACATTGTGAGCTGATTTTAAATCGACGCTGTGAAAAAAAACCTTGTTGCTATAATAAATAACACTATTAAGCTAAAATTTATTACTATAGCTATATATATATATATATATATATATATATATATATATATATATATATATAATTATTTATTTAAAAATATGATTCCAAATCGCTACATAAGAATCATGGAATCATCTTTTTAAATAAATAATTATATTTATTATTATTTTGTATCGAGCACTATTTTTTTAAAAAAAAATAATAACTAAAATACTAAGGGACTTTGGATTATTTACCTAACCAGTTCCTTCCTATTTTCTATATATTTTCACACACACACACACACATATATATATATATATATATATATATATAATATGATTAAAATATAGTTTTAAGTTATGCATATATTTATGGGTAAAAGTGCTTAATATCAGAGATAGACCATATTTAAATATAAAAATGGACACTGAGGTCAACGCCAAGTGTCCACTTTTATACACACACACACACACACACACACACACACACACACACACACATATATATATATATATATATATATACACTCAGGATGTGGGCTGTTAATATATATTAATTTATAATTTCGACGAGTTTCAATAGCATATGAATGTGTGCCATTTATTCCTCTCAACAATTTATTAGTAGCTAAAACTCATTTTAAACTTACGACAACCGTAATTGTTTTTCTCTCTTTTATTTTCATTGTCCTCCTGCATCATCGCTCTTCATCGTTTGGTTAATCTATTCTTGTTATGTTTGCTACCCATTCCTAACCAATCAATCTTTTGTGTCGTCTATCTTCTTGCTGTATTTCGTCGTCCACCATTTTTGTTGCTCATTCATTTCTATGATATCTCTTATCTAAGTTTGTTTTCTAAAACATATTGATCTCTTTCTAAATCACATTGATATCTTTCTAACTTATAGACATATTCTTAGCATTGGTCTTTCCACTGTTTTTTATATGAATCGATTTTGTTAATCCACACTTTTTCCCTGACGCCTCATAATTGTTATCACGTGCCATAAATCGATGTCTATTTTTTCAGAACTTCTTCCAGTTCTTATAATCTTTTTCGGGAGGTTACGATTGAAAATGACTTTTGTTTTATTTCTGTTCATTTTAAAATCTATAGTGAAACTTTTACTGCTTTAGGCCTTTTTAGCATTTTTTAATGTCGTAATTAAATCGGAAATAGTTAAGATATTTTCCATTTAGTTTCACTCACATTCCTTCTCAGGTCATTGCCAATTTAGAAAAACTTGGAAGACATCCTGTAAATAGTTTATGTGAAATCCTATCTCTTCATGAACTCCTTTTCTAATTCGTATTTTAGATCTGTTTGTGTGTAGTTAAATTATTGCAGTACAGTTATCGATTATATTTTCTATAACTTTATATAATTTTCATTAATAACTCTACAATCTTGTAGTTTAATAAACTGTCATATATTCTATTGAGTCATATTCGTTTTCACGGTCTACGTCAATGTGCACTCTTTCAGATTTTTATTATACAAGTCAATGTTTATAAAATGAAATTAGTAACAACAACTGACATATGTTTGTAATTTTTTAGGATATACTTGCATTTATATGATCGAAAACAATGTCTCCACATTTTTATTGTAAAGTGATTGAATTGCATGATAAAGTATAATATATATTTTTTGAATGAATTTTTTATTCAATATTTCTTATTTCTATAAAAGTATTTGAATTGATATCCTATTTTCTTAAATAATGAATTGAATAACAACTTGCCTATTAGAACTTTTCTCAATCTCTGCCGGTTGTTATTAATTTCACTGTTAGAAAATAAAAAAAGAGAAAAAAAAAGAAAAAAGAGATAACAATTCAAATAGGTATACGCACTAAAAATAATGTTTACAATAATAATAATAATAATAATAATAATAATAACAACAACAATAACAATAAATAATTGTTCTTTTAAACGAATACCCAATACAAAATTACGAAGGGCTTTATCTATATAAAAAATAATTATTGCCATTTTTTTAACCCGTACCAAACAAGCTAACGTAGACAAAACCCGTACCCATCAGTGGCTACGTAGTGCAGGGTTGAAAGCGGAAACTGAAGGTTTTATCCTTGCTTAGCAGGACCAATGCTTGCTAACTAGGAATTATCATGCACATATACTAAAATATTGTGTCAGCCCAAAATGCAGATTCTGTGATAAATATCCAGAAACGATTGATCATCTTGTATCAGGTTGCACGGTGTTGGCACCCACTGAATATAAAACCCGACATGACAGAGTGGGCCAATATCTGCACTGGAAAATCTGCAACTTCTACGGAAAGAAAACTGAAAGAAACTGGTATGAACACCACCCAGACCCGGTTACGGAGATAGGACCTGTTACAATTCTATGGGACTACACAATACACACTGACAGAACAATCAAGGCCAACCGTCCAGATATTGTTATTAAAGACCACAAACAAAAAACGGTGCCTCCTTATTGATATGGCAGTCCCTGCTGACTGCAATGTATCTTTGAAGATATTCAAAAGTTGTCAAAATACAAGGACCTTGAAATAGAAATCTCGAAAATGTGGCATATGGGAACATCAACAATCCCTGTTGTAGTTGGAGCCCTAGGACTGGTTGGAAAAGATTGCAGTAGACTAATTGAAGGGATTCCTGGAAGTCCATGCCTCAAGGAGATACAAAAAATTGTTCTGACAAGTACAGCCCACACTTTACGAAGGGCTTTATTTATGTAATTTTTTTTTTTTTTTTTTTTTGTCAGTGGAAAGTGTCATGACGCCATTTCTAACCTTAGGTCCAAGGGACCCGGAAAAGAAATGTAAACGCCAGAAATCAAAGAAAAAATAATAATAATAATAATAATAATAATAATAATAATAATAATAATGATGATAATTATTATTATTCTGAGTCATTAATTGAAATGAAGTTTAAAATGTGTGCAGATTTCATCGTGATGAGGCCTTCGTTTTTAGAAAAATCCACAGAAAAAACTTGTAATTGTCTGACCATAAAACCAGATGGACATATCCTGGGGGGATTATCAGTTTCTATAGTAGATGAGAATGTTAATCGTGGGGGTGTATTTTAATTAAATTTGAAGAATGAGGCAGAAATCTGACTTGAGAGTTTCCAACTAGATGTGGTGGGAACACCATCAATCGAAGACTGTCTAGAAATCTGGTGAGAATATGTTGAAAAGCAATTTATATGAGCCACAAAACAAAATATTGCACAATTTTTTTTCTTTTTTACCAAAACCTTTTACCATATCAAGCAGATAAAAAAATGATTCATGTGCCTAGTATATTCTTATGAGTTTGGCAAAAGGATAAGTATATTTTATTTAAAAATAACATAATCTCATCCAAATAATAATAATAATAATAATAATAAGAAATAATGACATGGAAATCCCTGCAGATTGTGATATCATGGCACATGAGGTCAATAAAACTCTAGTTTGAGCCCTCGGATTGATTGGAAAATATTCCGATAGACTCATTTAAAGAGATTTCTGGAAGCCCATACCTAAAAAATAAAAAAAAATGTACAGTCAAAGAACAGTCCACACCGTACATTGAAGAGCTTTATTTATGTAAAATATTTTATGATCTTAGGTGTTATGAGGAAAAAAAATGATCAATGAAAATGTCAATGATGCCTATTTCAACCTTAGGTCTTTAGTTGGGACCCGGAAAGAAATGTTGATTAAGAAATCAAATAAAATAAAAATTATTATTATTTTTATTATTATTAATAATAATAATAATAATAATGACATAGCATTCCCTGCAGAAAAAAAATATATGTTTGAAGATAGTCAAAGTAATCAAAGTAAAGGGATCTTGAAATCAAAATCTCAAAATGTCGCACTCTAGGACAGCAAGAATTCCAGTTGTATCAACTTCACACTTTCGGTTCGATTGGAGAAATTTTTGATTTTTTAAATACTTGTAGCCAAGCTTAAAAAAAATGCAAAACTTCTCTAATTACAAGTTACAGATCCACACAACGAAGGGTTTTATGTAAAAAATTGATCTTAGTTAAATTTTGTTTTGGGAAGAGAATAAAAAAAATTCTCAGTAAAAACATCATGAAAAGATTTCTGACCTTAGATCTCTGGTTGAATATACAACAGCTTTCAAAGGAAATAGAATAATATTAATAATAATAATGATAACACATTGCGTAGATAACGATGCCTCGTATGGTTCATGAACAATCACAATTTTCTGATTGCATGGCAGCTCATCCATTTACATATACTGATGCAAAAATTGTTCTCATTTGAAAAGTCAGTTGAAACTTGATGTAACTCAGGCTTAGGGAAAACAAAGACAAAGGACAATAATAATAATCATTTGATCAATGATATATATAAAAAGAGTAAAGAACACGAATCAAGTCCTACATCAGCGATAATATAGAATACAAGGTAGGTAGAAAAAAAGGAAGCGTACTGTTATGAGCATTAAAGTCTAGGAATTTACGGACTATAAGGTAAAAATTTTTCATATTATAAACAATAGAAGGATATATAACGACAAATAAAGAAATCGTAATCATAATATTATTAAGACTACAAACATAGAATTAAAGAAAACAAAAAAAATAGAAAAAAATTTCTGAAGAAGCAGCAGATTGATTTCAATGAGTAAAAAAATTTAAAAACAGGAATGTAATTATTGATTTTCTAAGCGTAACAATGGGACATATATATTTATGACACCCAGTGAGATAAAAAACTCACTGATCATTCAAACTTAATCTATCGAGAGCAATGTTTCTAACCATTACACCACGTCGAAGTGTCCAAATATCTATATGATTTTATTAAGCATGCTTAGATGTAAAACAAGGCCGAAAATATGGAGCACCCAATAAAGATCTTTTCATTAGCTCAGTCGTAATTGATTGAAGCGAGACAAACTTGCTATCCATTACACTGCATCGTGAAAATAATTTTTAAATGAATAAGCGTAGCTTAGATGTAGCGCGATGACGAATATGGGGGAGCACCCAGTAAGAATCCAACTCACTTTTCAATTGTAATATCATCTAGGAGACAACTTGTTAACTATTACATCACCATTTCAAGGAGCCCTAAATTGTTTTTGGGTAATACCAACCCAAAACAAATGTATTAGAACTAATTACATTTAGATTAAATTAGATAAGACATTACCATATAGCAAATATCTAGATAGTGACGAACACAAGATGATAATTAAGGAATGATAGGAATGAGCTCAAAAGTCATATAAAAAGGCGCGAATGAGTAAGAAAATAATTTATAAAATTGTGAAAATTAATATTATGCATTAAAAATATTGACAGTATATTCATTTGAGTTAAAAATTTGAAATCTCAGAACATCACTCCGCGTCAGAAGAACAGACCTACTTATGGTAGACAATTCATCAGATAAGAGTTGTTTGTATACATAATTCGGGAAGTGTGGGAATTTGGGGTTCACAGCGTCCTATAAGTTATTAAATTTTAGAATAAAATTTTTCGATCTGTTACTAAATTTATCCTCTTGTTCTATCATATCTAACGTAGATTACAATTGTTTCCTCTGCTTAAAATCATTCAATATGCCCTGTGAGCGTTAAATTAACTAAGTGAAAGTTTCCTAAAATTGTCTCAGAAATTTAATTTATCACAATGATTAAAACAACAATTTTTCAGTTTTTATTCTCTTAAAAAAAAAATTCTGTTCATGGTATTCTTAGTAGCATTCATGATGCTCGAACCATATTTCCGTCTCCATTTTAAAGACATTGTCCAGAATTACTGATTATAGGAGATTAATTATTAATTATTACATAAGTGTTCAGTACTCATTTCTTTGTTTCTAGATGCGTATATGTTTATACATTGCTTAATTTCTAAAAAAATTTTGGCTATTATTACGTGCCTTATAATTCCAGTGTATTTCTTTCCGTAGTCTATTGCTGCATTAATCAGACAGTCATTCTCCTTTACCTATTTGACCTCTCAAATATGTAATATAAACGACGTACAGTTGTTTTATGCTGAAAAAATATGCATCTTTTTTTTTAGTGTTAATAGTCAGCCTTTTCATTTTGCTTTCATTTATTACGTTTTCTAAAAGTTCAAAAATCATTTGATCTGAATCTGCCTTCATCGCAGTAAATGTTACAAATTAAATAGCCATTTTTGATTTTGATATTACCATTAGTTTTTATGCAGTTTATAGCAAGATGATCTCTTCCTATTCATTATAAAATTCTGGAGGTTTTTTGAAAATCTGTATTTAATATCGATGACGTACTTGTTAGAATCTAGAATCACCAATCATCTTTATATGCAGCATTGTGGAATTTTGTTTTACAAATATGATGAGTAATTACTGTATAAAACAAAACCTCCTGTTTTGTGAATTTAAAAACAGAAATATAGTAAAACGTCACTATAGATAACTTTATAGATCTATCGGCATCAATAATGATACAATTATAGGCATGTGGGCAATTGTAAAAATAATTGAATGTTTCATATTGGCTTTAACACTTAAAATTTTCAGATAAAATTTGGCATTATATATAAAATGAAATTATATATATATATATATATATATATATATATATATAGAGAGAGAGAGAGAAAGAGATAGATAGATAGATAGATAGATAGATAGATAGATAGATAGATAGATAGATAAATATATTGACCAATAAAATAAATTAATTCACAGTTATATTTCATCATTGTTTTAGGAATCAACAAAAAAAATGTATTACTTTAAAGAATCTGAAAGTTCTGACAGCTTAGTTTAGGGATTTTCTGTAATTGACTGAATGGGCAGTATATATATATATATATATATATATATATATATATATATATATATATATATATATATATATATATATATCATATCATTAATTTGTAACCCTAGATTATTCCAAAGAGGAATTTAAACAACGATAATATAAAATTAATTAACTCAATATAAGTTAATTTATCATCATTTATATATATATATATATATATATATATATATATATATATATATATATATAAAATTTCCTTAACGTAATTTATATATGACAAGGTGAAGAACCTAGTGATCAAAAGTATATATATATATATATATATATTTCATAATAATTCATTATGAATGGACATATATATATATATATATATATATATATATATATATATATATATATATATATATATATATATATATATATATATATATATGTGTATATATATAGTTTTAATTTACTAATTTGAAAAATATGGTTCCATCGCTACAAAAATTCCATGTTTAAAAAAAAAAACACAAAATTATACTTTTACATTTAATTATATTATTACATTTAAAATCTTTATCTCTGATTTATTTTCGCCGTTTTCTGAATAAATTATGTTGAAATTTACTGGTTTTATAAGCACATTCTTGATATTATTAGTTGTCAAGGTTACGGGAAAATTTAAATCATTATTAATGAGGGGGTGGTAGGATATTCGTTTTCGTCGATAACCTCTTTATCAATCAAACCATATTTTCGCAATTTCAAATATTATTTCCCTTTTGTTCATTAAAAAAATTTTTAACACCCCCCGTCTTAAATCAAATATTTTTTTAAATTTTTTCATGATTATTTTGTAAAATTGTTTTGGGCATTTATTGGTTTCTTTTTTGTCTCAGAATTTGTTTAAAAATTCCCATTTTTTAAACCCTTGGTTTAAAAATTTCATGATATTGTTTTTAAAAAAATGTCTCTCACATTGATTTGATTTATTTTTTAAAAAAAGAAATCAAAATTTTTTTTGGAAGGGTAAAAATTTTTTAAATGAAATTAAAACCATTAAAAATGTTTTTTCTGATTTTTTTTTTTTCATTTTCATTTTGTTTTATGTGCCACTAGGATAAAAAGTACCATTGGTAGCGTAACTATTTTAAAAATTTTTTTATTCCCAAAAATTTAAATTTTTTTCCGGGGATATATATATATATATATATATATATATATATATATATATATATTTTTAATTTTTTTTTGTGTGTGTGTGTGTGTGCAATCAAATGTTTAATTGATTTTAATAACTAATTAGTGAATATTATAATCCTAGTTTTCCCCCATTTTACTAAAAAGAATTTCTTCTGGGCCCGAAAAATAAGTAAAAAATTTTCGTAATTTTTCATTCATTATTCATATGCATATTTCAAAAATAAAAATCACTTCAACATTTTCAAGGGTTATATGCTAGTGCAAATAAATTCTCCCGAGCATAAATTCCCGGGAAAAACGGGCACTTTGGGGGAAATGTATATGTATCCCAATTTACGTTAATTTTAAGGGGGCCATTGATCTTGTTTGGTTATTCGACCAGAAAATACACCCATTTTGGGCCATCGGTTTTGTCAATTTCAGTGTAATAATTTTACCTTCACCGTCTGGGACGAGAGTGTGTCCCCCAGTTGAAAAGGGGGGAGGCCCAAAAATTTTTGGGTGTAATAAAACATAGACGATATAACTCTGGGTATGGTCAGGGGAAAGGGGGAACAATTCCCCCCGCCGTGGGAAAAAAAATTTTAATAAAATTCCTTTAATGATCCGATGGGGTAATGACCCGATGAAGGCTGGGGAAAAAGAACGACCGAAGATTTTGGGGTCAATAACATAGATGGGGGGGAAAAAGTTGTAAATATCAAAACCAAAAGTATACATAATTTGGTTTAAAAAATATGGAAAATCCCAAAAGGGTTGCTGAACGTAAATTGTAATCTAAATTAAATATCTTAAAATTTTATTTCATATTTTAAATTTTTCCCCTTTAAAACTTTAATTTTCCCACAGAAAAAAATTTTTAAAAAAATTTTTTAAAAAACCTTTTTTTTTCTTAAAAAGGAAAAATTAAAATTCCTTTTTTTCGAATCCTCCCAAAAAAAAAATATAAAAAAATTTCCTTGGCTTTTAAATTTTTTTTTCAAAAGGGCCTTTTTTAAATTTTAAATTTTCCTTTTAATTCTTTAAAAAACCGGAAAAGAAGTACCCCCAAAAAAGAAATTTTTTTAAAAAATTCCATTTTAAAAAACACTTTCTTAAAACCCAAAAATTTTGCATCATTGTAAAGCATTTTTGTTTATAATTTGGAAAAAAGTTAAAAATAAAGATTTCCTTTTGGAAAAAAATTTTTGTTAAATTCGAAAAGTATATTTCAATAAGAATTTTACTTTTAAGCTTGGGGGTTTTCATAAGAAAAAGAGCAATTTTCTAAAAAAACTTTAAAAAGAAAAATTTAAAAAGAAGTGGTTTAAATTTTTTTAATTTTTTAAAAGAATTTAAAATTGTTAAATTTTGGGTTTACCCGAAACAAAACACAATAAAACCCCAAAAAAATCAATATATTTATTAATTTTAAAATTTTGGGGAAAAACCCAATTTTTTTAAAAAGCATTTTTTTTAAGTTTTTTTATTTTTAAAAAAAGTAAATGCTCTTTTATTAAAAATATTTAAAAAAACTTTGGGAAAGCGGGGGGAAAAATTTTATGAAAATAAACGTTTTAAAATTAAACTGATTTATTTAAAATTTATTAAATATTAAAAAATATAATTTATATTAAATTAAAATATTTAAAATATATGAAACCCTTGCGGGGGTCCTCAATATCCCCAAAGGGGAAACATAAAACAAAAAAAAATTTTCCAAAAAAATTTTTTTTTGAGGAATTTTATAAATTTTTTTTTTTAAAGGGCCGCCCAAATTTAAAAGAAAACATTTTTTAAAAGTTTTTTGTAAAAATAATTTTAAATAAATTCCTCTGTTTTAATTCAGTTTTTTTTTCCAAACTTTTCCCGGTGTCCGAGAAATTTTTTTTTAAAAATATTGTCCTTTAAGGATTTTAAAAAAAATTACGGAAAAATTTTTATAATGCGGGGTGAATTAAAAATTTATTAATTTTTTTTTTTTATAAAAAAATTTTATTATAAAAAATTTTACTAGAAATTGATCTTTTTTCCTGGGGATTAACAGGGGAAGCCCCATAATTTTTCCATGGACGGTCTAAAAATTTTTGAAAAATAAAAGCCCAAAACAAAAAGTTTGTCCCTTTTTGGGTGTCTTTAAAAAAATTTTTTTAAAAAAATTTCAAACCCACCCAAAACGGGGAAAACTTTTGGGTTTAAAAAAAATTTTAAAAAAAAGGGACAAAAATTCCATTTATTTTAAATCCCGAAAATTTTTTTCCTCCTCTTCCCTCGTGTTCCCCCAGTTCCCCCCTTTTTCGAACTTTAAAAAAAAAAACCCTTTTTTTATTATTTAAAACCTTAATTTTTTGGCGGGAACATTTTTCCCCCGACTCAAATTTAAAAATTAAAAACCATTTTTCCCAATTTTAATAAAAAAATTTAACTTTGGGTTTTTGAAAAAAAAAAAAACTTTCCCCCTTTTTTTTTTTGTATCCAAACCAAAAAAGGGAAAGGGAAATTTTTAAAAAATTTTAACCTTTCCTGTTTTTTAAAAATTTTGGTTTTACTTTAAAAACAAAAAATTTCTTTTTGGGTTTGGGGAAATAATTTAAAAAACCCGATTTGAATATAATTTTTTCCACCGTTTTTCCCAAACAAAAAAACTTTTTTTGGGAAAAAAAACAAACCTTTTTTTCCCTTAAAAAATTTTCCCAAAAGTTGTTTTTTTTTATCCGAAACTTCTACATTTTTAAACTTAAATTTCCCTTTTTAAAGAAAAATTAAAAAAAACCCTTTTTCCCCCCCCTTTTTCAAAATTTGAACCCAAATTTCGGGAAATTTTCCCTATTTTACCAAAAGAAAAAATTAACTTTTTTTTTTTCCAAAATTTTAAAAAATTTAACTTTCTTTGGAAAAAAAAAAAAAATCCCCCCCCTTTTTTTTCCCTTTATTAAAAAAAAAGTAAAATTTTTTGTTTTGAAAAAACGGCTTTTTTTAAATTTTTTTTGTTTTACATTTTCCGGGGGAAAAAAGCCCCCCATTTTGTTTGGGTTTTCAAAATTTATTTTTTAAAAAAAATTTTTTTTTCCACCCCGTTGAAACCCCAAAAATTTTTTAACCCTTAATTTTTTAAAGCAAAAATTTAAAAACGGCCAAAAAACGTTCCCAAAAACACAACCAAAAAATTTCGTTTTTTAAAAAAATTTTTCTTAATTATTTTAATTTATTTTGTTATTTCTTTTAAATATTTAATTAAAACTGTTTCAAATCAGATACTTTAACTAAAAAAAAATGGTGCTAATCAGCTATTTTTAACAAAAAAAAGAAAAAAATAATCTGACTCCAATCAATATAATTTCTGTTTGAATGTACTTTAGAATTTTGCTTACTGAAATGATAAATTAACCCCTGTAGCTTTCAATTAAAGCTAAAAATGAATTTTTTTTTTAATTTAAAATTTATTTTTAAACTTTGGTATCGCGAATTATTCCGTGCATTAGTGGAGGTAAGTTTAAAAATAAAAATATGTAAATGTCAAAGTTAGATCAAAAATGGTTAAAAATTCTCGTTACAAAAAAATGCTGTCATCGGTGACTTGAGCGTGACCCCAATGAAAATTAAATCAACGACCGCCCGCTCCGTAGAATGAACTAAAACGATATACAACACCGAAAGAAACGAAAATTAGGTTATCATTAAAATGCCGGGAGATTTAACGCACGCGGAGTAACTGACAAAACGTAGGAAAAAATCCTAAACTCATTATAGGTCGATTCTAGCAATAATAGATATATGCAATTTTTATATATATATATATATATATATATATATATATATATATAATATATATAATTTATATAATAACGCAGTACTTATTGGAAAGCGCTCAATATCAGTGATAGAGCAAATATATTTAGTTGCGTTGATGTGTGTTTGGGAACCTGGGTTTCACGTCATTTGCGATCGTCAGATAAATTTTGACTTTTATAAATCTACTACAGTTTTATCTGATCCAAAGGTGTTTTAGAGTTTGATGTCGGAAAAGACTTTTTCGGAAATACTTTCAAATTTTGTTTATCTATTAAATATTGTTGGTCTATGTTCGAATACTGTGTACTTTATTTACAAAATCTGCAAAGACTTTAAACGAACTAGCCTCCAGTAATTTTCTGAACGACGGATTTTGTAAGCGTTAATGAACGTCTTATCGCACAAAAACACACAGAACAGAGACTCATAATATATATATATATATATATATATATATATATATATATATATATATTGTATGTTTTAATAAAGATTTGCTGCAAGTACGTATATAGCGTGATCTATATCTCCATATATATATGTGTGTGTGTGTGAGTTACATACATACATACATACATATATATATATATATATATATATATATATATATATATATATATATATATATATATATATATAATTACTGAGTTCAAAAAGACATGAACTACGGAAATGTATTTATAGCAGGCTATATAATATAAAATAGCAAGACATTTATAGTATTGTTTGGAGACGGCAGAAGGCAATTCAGGAGCATATTTTCTTAAGATAATTGTAAGAATATTATCAAAGCCTTCTAGAGGTCGACTTTAGAGATGAGGGCAGAAATCAGGTAAAAGCGGTTCAAACCATGATAATATATCCGAAATAGCGATAGAAAAATTATATATTAGTTGTTTTAAAATGCTATAATCCTAACAATACATTTGCTCACCCAAAAAGTAATGTCAGAAAGAACGATGGATTGAATATTAATCAATTTTAAAATGCTTAAATGATGACAAAACTTCTGCCTTCATTTGCAAGCGTGCCTAAACATTATAGTCTTAGTCTTGTGTCGTCAAAACGATAACTTTTGTTGCCACTTTTATGATATCAACGTATACGAATAATTTCGTTGTCGCTTTCGTAATCCTCGTTGTAGCAGAGACTTTTTAATCTCTGATTTAAATAGTAAGAAGAATTGAACAATACTAATGCCAAACGCCTTCGAATAACACTCGTTTAATATTTAGTATACAAATCTGCAGTCGAAAATAGTAATAGAAGGTCAGGAGAAATAACGATCCGTATAGAACAGACTCGAATAAGCGAATATTTTGATGTCACGATTTCTTCTATATACGCGTTTCCTCTACAACAACATAAAATTTAGTTTAATACTAAGATCGCCTGTGTTTGTTCACTGAAAACCTATTTTTCAAACACAAATGTCTTGCAAGCGACACTTTATTCCTATATAACAAGTCTAAAAGATATTTGCCTTATTCTGAATGAAAACAAACGTATTGCCAGGTCAACCTATAAGAAATTGTCCGACATACTATATCTTGCGATTCGAAAAATGTTTAAATGATAAAAAATTTAATTAAAAGGTAATGTAACGGTTATTCCCTAAAAGTGGAATCGTTGCGTCGAATTCATATTCTGACAAATATGCCGCTGTCATAATCCTAATATAACTCCTTCCATTTTCCTTCCGTTTTCGTGTTAAATAGCTGGGTAAACTAGAATCTAAGAGCCTTGATAAGTAACAATCTAAGACATGGAAAACTCTGAATTTTAAACCGTGCAGAAGGTAACAACCAACTTTACTATTTCTCCCAAGAATGCAATAAATTCCGAGTTCAGAAAGATAAAAGAAACTGTAGGGAATAATAACCTCCTCCTCCTCCTTTTGAAGGAAGTGGGGTTCGTTGTTAAAAAGAAATGATAGAAGGTACATACTAGAAGACCAACCAGTAAGTAATGTCCGAAATTTGATAGCGATTGATTGAATGATATTTTTCCTTATTCCAAAATGAGTTACCTATTCGTACTGTTTCTACGATATGATACGTAAAGTTACATCATCAAAGTACGATTTATCTGTGTTATTATTAGTACCTGCCATAGATGAACGAAGCAATTACGGATCATATACGCGTTTAGAAAATAGGATGATGCTGCATAAGCAACAACAAATATGCATGTGTTTGTCTAAAAGAGTTTCATGAAGAAACAAAAGTCATTGAGAAAGAAATATGCTTTGAAAAGTTTAAAAAAGGTGACCTTATATTAAATAATGCATTACGAATAAGACTTCCTGTTGCGTTTCATAATGGCCTATTTTTATCTGAACTTGATATATTTAACGACTGAAGAAGAAAGCTGAATAACT
Source organism: Acanthosepion pharaonis (assembly GCA_903632075.3). Lineage (NCBI taxonomy): Eukaryota > Metazoa > Mollusca > Cephalopoda > Sepiida > Sepiidae > Acanthosepion > Acanthosepion pharaonis. The sequence goes on from CAHIKZ030004258.1 coordinate 51,975, forward strand.
ATATCCCATCAATTCCATAGTTCACCGACTATAAAAAAAATTGGAAAGATGCCTAAATCTCAGTCAAAAAGCCAACCGCAAAAGAGTTAACATCTATATTTCTTTACGCATTCGGGAGTGCATATATATTTTTAAAAATAGCTTAATGGATATTTGAAAGAACATGAAAAACGTAAAGAACCGGAAGCGCAACTCGAAATGAATATCCACACTGCAAAAAAGTTTGCTGAGTCATTGGTTTGATTGCATTGGGATTTGTCCATTTTGAATTGTTCCCAGTGAATGTCATCATTACTGCAGTTTAACCGATTATAAAATTCGATTGCGCAAAAATGAAAGTAAAATCCGGTATTAAAAACAGGTTTATAAAATCATGTATTTTTTTTTAGTTTTCGGTTTGTTTGGTTTTACGGCATATTAACACCTCAACGGGTTATTTAATGCCGACAAGATTTTTATTGTTGATTTGCTTTGTTTTACGGCATATCAACACCTCAATGGGTTATTTAATGCCGACAAGATTTTTATTGCTGGTTTGGTTTGTTTTACGGCATATCAACACCTGAATGGGTTATTTAATGCCGATAAGATTTTTATTGCTGGTTTGGTTTGTTTTAAGGCATATCAACACCTCAATGGGTTATTTAATGCCGATAAGATTTTTATTGCTGGTTTGTTTTGTTTTACGGCAAATCAACACCTCAATGGGTTATTTAAATGAAACAAAATTTTTTATTGCTGGTTTGGTTTGTTTTTTGGCATATCAACACCTAAATTTTTATTTAATGCCGACATGATTTTTATTGTTGGTTTGGTTTGTTCCACGGCATATCAACACAAATGAATGGGTTATTTAATGCCGACAAGATTTTTATCGTTGGTTTTGTTTTGATTTGTTATATATCAACACCTCAATGGGTTTGTAATGCCGATTATAATTTATATATATATATATTTTAAATGGAGGACTGCTTACATATCTCGGCTGGTTCTGTAGTGTCTTTACTTTTCAGTGTTGATAGAGACCAAGTTTGTCATGGTGATGAATTGTTTTCCACTTTGCAATCCCTTTTCCACAAACATCTTAAGGACATCTTATATGAATTTCTGGGACTAAGTTTATATCTGGCATCCATAAGACATGGCACATGGAATTAGAACAATCTACCCTGGCAAAAAAGAACGAAATAAAGGGTTCAATTAGACATTCCAACAACCAAAAAGAAGGCCGGAGCTTACATCCAGAAACAAAATGATTAAAACAAAGAGTTGTGAAAGATGAGGACAACTGTAGTGAATAATATAAATATAGAATATATATATATATATATATATATATATATATATATATATATATATATATATATATATTATTCGGTTATTGTCCTATCCTTTCACCTGATATATATATATATATATATATATATATTAAGACATTTTTATAATACAGTATTTAAGTTAATGCTCTGTTTTATAATAAACAATATTAAAACATTTACCGGCCTAAATGTTCGTGGAAATTTTTCATAGAAAATTTTCGTCCTCCGACAGGAATCGTACCTGTATCCGATACGGACCTTATATATATATATATATATATATATATATATATATATATATATATATATATGTGTGTGTGTGTGTGTGTGTGTGTGTGTGTATATTACCCATATAAGGGTATCAACCATTTTAAATAATTTTCAATCATTATCTTTAATTTAATATTCAGGCAAATATATAATAATTGTCCTTGTACCTTCCTTTGTTAAATTTTGCGACATCTATGCCCCACCAATACCTAATAAATAATGGACTATACCGTTTTGATCGTGTAGAAAGACAAGACATATCAGATAAACTACTTGCTTTCAGTGAAAACAAAAAAAAAAAAAAATGATAGACGTGTTTAATGTCTCCTAATAATACCTTATAATTAATTGACTATTGTGACGCCCCTCCGTGTCGCGCCCCAAACGTGACGTCCACCTGTCTGCGTCTGTCGTGCTATTCTGTCTTGTGACGACCAACTGGCTTGGTATTGGTCGCGGCACCAAATGTGACGTTCTAACCTTTTGGTGATTCGGATGGTGAATCTGGTCAGATTCGGTATCAGCCTTGTCGTCCCAGCTCGCTTCCAACGTCTGGTTACCGAAGTAACTGCTTTGATTTCTATAACCTACCCACGTTGTGAATTGATCTAGGAAGACGAAATCAATCTGTCGCTGGGCCGTACTGCAAGTCGAGTTCGAATAAGGGCGATATCGCACAAGTATATGTAAAATAAAATAAAATAATAACTCGAAAAGTTCAAATGTGTTAAAAAAGGATAACAATACTTTATATCTGGTTGCTGAGTACAGGACTGAGTCTTCTTCCCAAACCCGCTATATGGATTCGTGACACTTTGTGTTTGTTAGGCGAGTCTTAATATCTCAAGTTGTTTGTTCTTTAAGAAACTGGTTCTTGGTGTGTCTTAAGGCGAAATTCGTAAAACTTGTTTGGTGGTGTGAGTCTAAGTCGTTCTTCAAAAATAAATTGTTCTTGATTAGAAGATGAGTTCGGAATTTGCGTGGAATCTTTGTCAGCTCTGCGAGGCGGGTGCAACTTCAACAGCGAACTTCGAATTTAACTCAACTGCCTCTCAACTGGAACTGGAACTACTTTTCACTCGCGGCGATTCTGCTTATATGGACGCCGACCAAAACCGGGGTGGGCTTGTCGGAGTTTGAGATTCCTTGATAATTCCAAACCCACAATCAACTTTTTTGTTTTCGGTCAGGAAAATTTTATTAATTTCCATTTTGGAAGTTTCTTCGTCCTCCACCTTCTTCTCTTCTCATATTGGTATCTCACCATGTCCTCAGAGGGTGTCAATGGGTTTCCTCTCTTTCTCACAGTGGCATCTCACACCTATCCCCTCAATGGGTGCCAGCAGGCCCCCTCCTGCCTCACATGATCACCTCCGCCCAATACTCCTACCACCACTCAGCCAATGGACGCTCAGCAGTGTGGGTGTGGCTAGACTAGCCTCCGTAGTGTACGCCAGGAACACGGTGGAATGCTCAATCTTATTTTGAAAGCAACTTCTTACATTCCGAAATAAATTTTGACATTAAATAACCCACCAAGTGTTGACAAATAGTCAAAAAACAAATGAATCATTTAACACTTAGGTTACCAACCACTTCGTTATATATATACTTTTCAATGACAAATGTGATGATATAAACTGTCGTGAGGTGGGTTCACTTTGAAACCTTATAAGGTTACAGTAAAAAAATCTACTTTCATGTGGCGTGAAAAGTACCAGTCGTAGTTACTTTTGATAAAGATGAACATTGTTTGATTTATTTGGGCTGGTTTCCCGCGTCTGCATAGTTATTGCTGGATTTAACATTGCTGGGACTAACGTTATTCCAATTGTCCAATCAATCACATGAAGGCTATTGTTAAATGCTATCACAATACAATTTACAATTACAAAATACACAGAATCTTTTATGGAAGATGTACCAGCAAATACCAAACAAGAGTTGATATTTTTAACTATATATATTATTTATTCAAAAATAATCAGATCTGCAAATTACATTTACAGAACACGTTGTTTCATTATTTTAAAAACATTCATAATTTGGTATAGTAATAAAATTTTTACACTGCTTCTATTCAATTACGTCTGTATAAACAAAGTACTGTTTATCTACAACGAATAACAGTTATAAAACCACAAAATGAATGTAAGAAAAACGTATAAAACATGAACTTTCATAGGATTTAGTAATGTAAATATATATATATATATATATATTATTGACGGAGATATGTAATGTTCTACGAATAATAATTCAAAATGTTCATAGAATTGCCCTCCAAATGCCTGATCTGTTCTTGGTCTGGTTTAAACATTCTCTCTCTTTCTTTCTCCCCTCAATAGACTGTTTTTAAATTCCTGTTTGATTATAGCTTTAATCTCGCTCTGATTTTCTTGTTCTGTCCAATCGGTCGAACATAATTCAATTATTTTTTTCATTTCTTGTAGGATGAATGTTTCCTAGGCGAAATTTATGTTTCACTACATAATGGTTTTTTGTTCTCTTATGTTAATCACCATCTCTGTTTTCTGGTAATTTTGAAATATCTAATTTCCATTGGAGATCTTTTATTATAAAAATATGAAGTATCCAAAAGTTTCATGACAGCCTTTAATCTGCAATTAAAGAGTAGAAACCTGATCTCTTAATAAAAATAACCTAATTCTGTCGACGGGAATTAAATTATTCATTTAATATGGATTTTTTTACAAAATTGAACATTCGCAGCACTATTGGGTTTTAAAAGAATACTGCGAGCAATTTATATATGCATAATGCTTGTTTATATAGATTAAATTTTACTGGCATCATTTTCCAGTAGTCAGGAAAACAGTTCGGAATAGATTCACCCACTGTATTATAAAAAATAAAAGGCCCATCATATCAGTGTAACAGGATCGGAAACGTTCTAATATTTATTTGACTATTGCTTTTTCCTAATTTCCATCGTTACGTTGATGTAATAGAAACAACCTGACAATCTCTATAT
>CAHIKZ030004259.1:0-45000 GCA_903632075.3 Acanthosepion pharaonis
ATGAAATTCAAAGACTACCTTCCAGTTTGACCTTCTTCTTTATGTGCCATGGCCCCTCAGAACGTGGGCGATCATGTCTCTCCACATTTTCCTCTTCTTCTAATTAAATTCTCTTTTCGTTATTTCTCTTAAAACTTGTTCCGCCATCCATTTTCTCAAGCTCGTCAAGTATAATACGTCTTGTTTTCCTCTGTACCTCTTGCCCTCAATCTGTCCTGTGGGTATCAGATTTTCCAAGTCCTCCTTCCTCATTATGTGTCCCAGAGATTTCAACTATCTTTTCTTGCTAAGTGTAAGTTTCCTTTTTGTTTCCATTGTTTGCAAAAAAACACGTCGTTGCTCATATGTTCGGTACATGGTATCCTCAACATCTTTTTACTTTCTTCATCTCTGAGAAAATTGTCCAGCATCCACTGCCATATAGAAGGATAGATATCACATAACAGTTCAGTACTCTTTTCTTTGTTTCTAACCCTTAAGTTTTTCTGTCCCTTAATACTCTGCTTAGCTTTTAGAAAACATCTTTGACTATCCGAATGCGTCTTCGGATTTCAGTGTCTCACTTTCTGTCTTCTATTAGAACACTTCCCAGATATTTAAATTTTTGTTTTTGGTTGATTTTGGTATCTCCGATTTGTAATTTGCACTTTGGCATCATCTTTTTGCCAATAACCATGCATTCTGTCTTCTTGCAGTTTTTGTTTAGTCCTTTCTTCTCGATTTCCTTTACTACCATCTCTAGGAGCTTTTGTTGTTTTCTTTCCGTACTTGCTATCAACATTGTGCCATTTGCATATCTTATGTTGTTAAGATTGTGGCCGCCAACAATGAATCCTGTTAGGAGATTTAATTCTCTCAGAATTGACTCGCTGTATAAGTTGAATAAGTCCGGTGAGAAGGCACACCCTTGCCTTACACCCCTTTCTATTTTTGTATATCTGCTGAACTCATTTTCTATCTGTATCGGTTTGCTGCCAGTATAGACTCTTGATTATTCTAATGTCCTTCCCAAATATGTCAGGGTTGCTGAACAGTTTTAACAGATCTTTATGGCGTACAGGTCAAGCATTCAACTCAGAAATAGCAACTCGTCTACACAAACTATTCTTCTTTCTCCCAAAGAGTAAAATGGAGCGACTAGAGATCAAAAAACTCAACGGCAACTTAAACTGCATCGCAGTTTATACTCATCTACGTCCATTTTTTTTTTTATTATGGGATAACACAGCAATCAACTGAATAATGACATTTACTAAAATAGAGGTCTATATCATACACATGTCCATTTCTACGAAAATTTCCAATATAAAGAACATTTTATCATGTGTAGCGGATACGGTTGGTAACTGTAACGAGAAGACTTTGAAAACTTACAAAATAAATTAATTCAACAGATAATGGGCTTTTATATTTAATTCAAGAACAGAGAAAATATAATTGCGTGCGTAAAGATAGACAAGAAAAAAATGGATAGAAAAAAATCATGTTATTTAGCTGTTAGAAAATGTGCGTGTGTGTGTGTGTGTGTGTGTATTCGCGCGCGCACGCGCGTGTGTGTGTATATATGTCCCCCTCCTCTGTGTGTGTGTGTGTGTGTGTGTGTGTGTGTTTGGTGGGAGGCGGTGACAGCCGCGTGGTCTGACTGAAATTAAATTTGCGGTCCTGGAGACTGTCTGACCAGATGGGACGGGATGTCCTGACGCTATCACATCCTAGGATTGAGAGAGCAAAAGTGTGGTATGCGTGTGTGTGTGTGTGTGTGTGTGTGTGTGTGTGTGAGAGAGAGAGAGAAAGAGAGAGAGAGAGATTATGTCCTTTTCTTTTATACTGCTGATTACCCTGCCACATGGTGAGCAATAAGCGAACTCCCCTGACAAGTCTAGGTGGTGTAATCGCACATACGTGAATATACATCCACGGAAAATTCACACATACACTTTTACATGTAAAACTGTAAAATGTAAATAAATAAAATGCAAATAAATTAAATTATTGAATTTTCCAACTATTGAAAGTTTATTCGCACCTATGACTACCAACGCCTGCTTAAAGTTGTATCTTAGCGTAACGCCTATTGTTGTGGATGCGTACCGGACAGATTTTACTTTAGTCAACAATTAGTTCATATTTTTATAATAGTTGAGATTTATATTTGTGTGTGCGTGCGTGTGTACGAAATCATCTTGTAAGAGTTTGTTCCTGTATTCTTCTCCTCTACCATCTGAGTTGAGCCGGTGAGTACTCTACCTAGGCATGCATCTAATTAATTTATTTTCCTTTGAACTTTAAAACATCTCCATTTTATTATAGGAAAGTGTGAAATGCATTCTTCAGAACTTGCCTTGGCCAGAAAGTATCAGTGATTTGTATCTTGGCTCACGATTTCGAAATTGAATCACTGAATCCTAATGGGGAGCTCAAGTGTACAGCGTAGGTTTATGATCTCCGTGCAGACGCTTTGGTCATTGGCAGTGGAAAGCGATAAAAAGAAGGGAGATGGATTTTTCGGCGGAGGAAAAGAAAGATGGCGTGGTTTAAAGGGTGACTTAAATCATGGACTAAACCAATCAGTTTAGAAGGCAATTGGTTTGTGCAAGGTTACCGCATAAGAAGGTAAGAAAGAAAATTGAATTTGCGACTGGACGTATCTCAGATGAATCCAGCTAAGACCACACGAATCAATCTTTGGATGAAACTTGCCAAACGCCACAGTCTCTTCTATGAACAGAAAGAACGATAACAGAGCTGTACCTTCTTTTTGACCCTTTTCTTTGTTTGGAGGTTGTGATCCTTCTGAACGTCAGAGTTCCAAAGTATTTTACTTATTTCATTTTCTAAGACATCATCATTATCATTATCATCGTCGTCATCATTATTGATAGAGCAATATGCCAACAAAGCGAATATATCCATACTGACACCCTGTTTGGTAAGTGTATACCAGGCACACGCATCACAGCCAAATGTGGGCGATATGGCGACGGGTTTTGATAAAAGTAGCGCATAATTTTGCAGATGGAGCCCAGTTAGAAATACCTTCAGGTCAGGTAACACTGTCCGTTTAGTCCGTCCAATTAAGGGTGTTTCCAAGAATATAATTCACAAATCGTATTGGCTGCTTCATCTTTCAAACTTAATTAAACAGGCATCTTGAACATGAACAGAGGTCCTCTGTACCCTAGCGGGTATATCCAACTGTACCCTAGCGGGTATATCCAACTGACAAAAAAAAATACTGAATTGGATATGTTACTGCAGTGCATCTTAATTCAAAATAACAAATAAAATGACAAATAACCATGATATGTAAATACGCGCAAAAATTTTGTTTGTCTTCGCAATTCAATCCTGAATCCTGAAGATGATCTTGGATTGAAAGTACTTGGGAAAATAAAAATAAAATAAAATAAACTATGGCGTCTTCATTAATGAATTTAATATCAGCATTAAGAAGTCGAGAGGATCACAATAAAAAAATATAGATAATATGTATGCCTGTGTATATATTTTAACGTTTCATTGAATAATATCGACAAGTCATATCTATCCATTTTTGATTACCTTCTTTCAAATTTTCTAATTAGTTGTTTTATGAAATCGATAAATTTACCAACGTTCAAATTTATTTTATTTTATTTTTTCTGAGTACTTTCGAATGTTGCCAAATTTGTTTTCAAGGATTGTGTTTTGTGTATGTTTATACAACTATTTTTTTCCTAATTCCGTGTATATATATATATATATATATATATATATATATATATATATATATATATATATATATATAAGGACATGAGCGATCATAGTACTGAACTTATATATATATATATATATATATATATATATATGATAGACTCTCCTTCGTCTTCGAGATATATAAGAATTAATTCCGAAACCTGACAAAATTATTATTACTTGAATTTTGATCTGAAATTTTCACTGTATAATGTTCGATCTATTTAATTAACAGAGTATCTCGTGCCTTGGTAAGGAAGGGGATTATGCTGAAAATAAATATTTGGTGTATGAAATTATTGTGCTTTTTCAGAATTAGGTTACAAAATTACTGATGTCGCTATACGCACGCACACACACAAATTCGTGTAGGCGTGTTTTTCTTGTTCTGTTACCACCCAACACACTTTAAGGCTAAGGAAGTTTGTATACTCTTAAGATCATTGGTTTGAAGAGTGGTCATAATTCCCTAATAAGGATCTTGCATTGGAGCCTTATAATAACTAACAAACATTACCCTGTTTTTAACTACTCGAAATAACTATTGAAACAAACGAGAGACAGAATTTTATTTTTTTTATTTCACAATTTGTCAGTATATTAAAAATAAAACATGAATATAAAACAATAGTTTTTTTTCTTTAATTTTCATTCTAGCCTCATTGATTAATATGCATCAAAACAAACAAGTAAAAAACAAAACTAACCAGAAAAAAAACTATTCACTATTCTCGAAGAATAAATAACAAGTCGTATTTCCGAAATAATTAAAACGTGTCTCGACAGCGGAAGTTAAGAAAATGACTCACACACGCCAATCAAGATAGATTGCGCACGCCAAACGGAAGTTGTAAAAACGACGGATTAGGAGCTTGAAAAATTGATTTTGTGACATCAAAAATTAATTCCGCATCACAACTTGCTCGACGTTGTTTATCTAAAAACATGTTTTCCCTCCCACATGTTGGCTATTTCAGTTGACCCAGCTTGCATGCTGGATTACTGTTAAATCCACTTGACCCACGATCAAGAAGGGCCAATTTAAAAAGCAGTGCATATTGAGGACTTTACAAGTATATGAATGCCCTGGGTAGAAATTAAAAACTACTCAGGTGATGCCTTGGGTCACACTGATTTTATAATTTCAGTTTTAATCTGAATTCTAATTAATTTTAATAATTAAATGTTAACTAAATGTATACAATTTATGTAAATTAATTGCAATGACAGTTCCTGGCAGTTTTGATTTCAACCCCCAGTTCTGGCAGTACTCAAAAGTCACATATTCTGGTTCATCGGAAGAAAGTGACAAGCGGCACAAAAGCGAATAAGTCTGGTGCGTATGAATTATCCCTGAAGACAGAGAAACTGAATGGGAACAATCTACCTCCATGGATTGAAGAGTTCGGTTCAAAACCTGAAGTAAGCTAGAAGGTACAACAGTTGTTCCGATTGTAACAACCAGGAAGAACATACTGGTCTGAATAGCAAATGATATAATTAAAAATTAATTATGTAAATTCATATCGAAAGAAAGGCAAAGGAGCTTCTTTGTGGGGCAATGGTTAGCAAACTAGTGTCATCGACCAATTTTATTGTAGCCAGTTCAATTCACATTGGATACTTAATAATGGCTAATCAGCTAGTTTCGTTGAAAATAGTAGTGAGTTCGATCCTCACTGGGTGATCCACCATTATGGATAATTTCTTTATACTTTGTTAAAACCGATGATTCTTTTATTTTGTTAAAACCGAACATTTTTTACAAAGTAATTGAAATTAGTCTCTCCTGCAAAACATTATCGTAGGAAATCAATATTTGGTTGCAACTGATCGATATATGATTGCATGTAATCAATATTTGATTGCAAGTAATCAATATTTGATTAACAAGACAGTTATATTGGATAATATCATCATGAAGTATTGCCAGTTATTATTCATTTTTAACTAGGAAACTCTATCCATAAAATATAAGAACAACTAAAATATAACTGATTCCTTGTTAAGGTTTTCCGCGGTAAGACTTTTATAGTTCACGTCTAAGTGAATTGCAGATAAATATCTAAAATGCTTTAAACAATGATTAATGATTAAAACTTGTCAATTTTTCGATTCAAGCTCATTTCTCGATGCCCAGCAACGATTAAGTAATTTGTATTTGTAAATTAAATTTATTATTCGAAACATAAAGTACAATTACATTTTATTCAAGTATATAATATTTGCAATGACCTGTTACCACTTATCAAGCATCTAGATATGCTTTTAAAAATCCACTAATTTTTTTTAATGTTAAATATCCTTATAATTTATAGACGGGGTGTATTGCTCTCATCTTCATTGCTTTTTCCCCTGAAACTCTTAGATGGCTAGTGTGCGGTCGTTGGAGATGACCATGAATTGGAAATAAATTATAAACCTCTAGCGAGATTCGAACTCAGATCGCTTTTCTCTAAGAAGTCTGCCTATCTGAGATAGATGTTTTACATCTTAGGCCATCGACTACAATGTTTAAATGTAATTCAATGGCATTCATTCTTTATTTTTATTTTAGTTTTGTAAGTCATTCTAAAAAGTTGCCTTTCAAAAACTAAAAGTATTAAGAAACAGGAAAATTTCGTTCGAAATAAAGAAAGGGTTGCTGAACAACTATACAATATCAATCCCCCTATATGGCAGTGAATGCTAGACAATTTCTTAACAGATGAAGAGACTTGAGGCAACATGGAAATGGTTTTAGAGAATAATGCTGAGAATACCATGGGTAGAGCCTGTAAGCAACGAAGAAGTTTTAATGGAAACAAAGAGTGTGGAAGATTCCACATTTCCCAGTTACACCCCGTGGGAAAATTTACTCTTTCCCTGTGGTAATTATCATCACATACATACATACAGATCATGCGACAAGCATTCATTGGTTAATCTCCTCAAAACTAGCTCGCCGATTGGTCAATTCCGACCAATCAGATATCCTGCACGCGAGGAATGAAATTTCCCGCTCACTAAGGTTGAGCCGACCACGAGATACACCATCTTATATAAACAAAACACGAGTAAGCTCTCTCTCTCTGTCTTTTTCTCTCTCTCTCTCTGTCTTTCTCTCGCGTCTCATTCCTCGCTGCCAAAATGTAACATTTAAGGACTCTAGTCTTGACCATGCGGTCAAACGTTAAAGATCATTACCAACATTCACGGGCATTAGTACGAACTCTAAACTCTCTCAAGAGATCTATCTACAAATTTCTAAGAAAAGTGATAATATTCACTACTAAAATAGAAATTGTAATCAGTAACCAGATAAAAACAAACCAGTCCAAGGTGAACAACTCCTGAAAACTTAAGACATTTATTTCCTACTTTAATCACGCACACAAACTACATTTATTTCTGCATTACTGACATTCACACACAATTTAACCTGTTTAAATACATGAACAACCTTGAACTGTGAACTATTAAGACATCAAATCAATACATGGTCAGTTTATACATTATTCAATCACAAGTTCACCATATGTATATAAATTGTATATAAATGTCTATCGTTATTGTTGAAACCTAAAATACCGTTGTTTCTATTGAATTGCCTTACGATCGGTTCGTTTTGAATGCTCGTTTTTGTTATATTGTTGTGGATGAATACCTTTGAACACACCTATTATCTAGCCTTCTTACCATTCAAACTTTCTGATACTTTCTAACTCATCACACATCCCCAACAAGAGGACAATTAGAATCAGAATGAGACATTTGAACTTTCGAGGAAACATCATGAGGAAAGAGGGCTTGGAGAACTTGATACTCGCAGGTCATACTGAAAGGAAAAGAGGCAGCGGGAAAAGTGGATAGCATACTAAAGGAGCTTGATTCCAGATTCTATTGGATTCTAGAACATGAAATAGAATAGATAATAATGGGACAAGCATTGCTTAGAGCTACAAACGATGGGAAGTTGTGGAGAACTGTGATCGCACACGTCCTGAAAGTCCCCAGTGTTCACATCTCTTGCTATCATTCCCCACTTAAAAGTGAAAAATATTCTACAGATGAAGTAAAGTGAAAATAGAGAAAGGGAAAAGTGAAACAATGTTAAGAAAGGTAAAGCGTTGTAGGAAACTGGATGCAAAATCACCGTAGACAATTCAGAGGTCAAGCCGAAAATATATAGAAAGTGCACTAGCTTCTGAGTATTTCACATGAAACCATGTATATTTCTTTTATTATTACGGACATCACATGGGATCGGGCCGCAACCACACCAAGTGATACTGCTTCGGTTTCAGTATGCAAGCGAATTCTTTTAGAGCTGTGAAGCCGGCGCCCGACTTACAAAGCTGAAGGTCTCTAACCGCTCTACTACTTACACTTAACGTGAAACGAAGGAAAGAATCGTATTCATTCCTTTTCCAAGGGCATAAGTGATAAATGAAAGCAAACTGTCTCGGCTGGTGTTTAAAATCACTTCAACAGTAAAATTGGTGAAGGGAATTTAATCGTTAGGTCCTCTATATCTCCCTATGGAAAAAAGTATAACATGTGTGAGGAAAGTTCCTTTTGTGGATTACAAATATATTTTGTGAAGGAAATAAAATGTTTTGTATAATATTTTCGGATACTTATTATTTAATGGCATCATTAGTAATGATGCCATTAAATAGACGGGTCATTAAATAGACGGGTCATTAAACAGATACGTCATTAAAAAGATGTGTCATTAAAAAAATGTGTCTATCAGATGAAACGAAAAGTCATTAGAGTTATGAAGGTTAATGGAAACTGTAACTCCGGAAACAATTGAAGAATGTGAGAGGGAACCGGAGAAGAAGAAATCAAGAGAATTTGGTACATTACAATAACGAAAATAATAGTTCTAAACCACGAAGAAAAAACAGATTTGAACCGAGACAGCTGCATTTTTCCGATCGGGTGAGAGATTGATATTCTAGACCAGGTACAAACACAGATTTTGAATGCTGATTTTCAAAGCAGGTGAACATTGTCATGATTGTTCTTAGGAAAGATAGTTGTTTCCTTCTCCACAGACTTGTATTCTGTGTCGTTTATTTCCTAGACTACCCTACCAAGGCTAAAAAGTTCAATCGTCTTCCCTGCCATTTTACGTATAGGTATTTTTTTAATCTAGAAAGGAGATTGATTCATACCATTCCTAAAGGGCATTAGTACGAAGTAAACGCAACTATTCTGTCTTTTTCCGCGTCGATAACCGTTACATCACTGACACTACAGAAATTTACTTCCCTATCATGGATTCTTTCCCTACTTGATATCCATTTAGTGTAGCCTCATGCCAGACTAATGTAAACTTGCTAAATGCCTCAAAATCTTTGTCAGAATGGTATGGAATACAATTCTATAGTGGCGAAAAAGAATCAGCAGTTACAAAAGGTGCTGAAAATTCCTCGGCCCGACTCACTTATTAAAATCTGACCAAGTAAACAAACACCAGAGTTATTTGTTTATTTATATTGTGGAAGGATTTCTTGGTTAGGATGAGAACTTTTCAATATCCATCGTCCAATCTGGGAGAAAGAAAGAAAAAATAGTTAGAGAGAGAGAGAGAGAGAGAGAGAGAGTGAGGGAGGGAGTAAGTTGTATGAAAGAAGAAAAGAAAGAGAGAAAATAAAAGTAAAGTAAAAAAAGAAGGTGGAAAATGAATTGATATGGAAAGAAAAGTAAAAGTAAATAGAAAAAAAAAAAATGAAAAAGAGAATTTTGGCAGTTTTTCAAATGAAAGACTCCATAATTTCAAGCACGTTATGCAAAGACGTGGAAAACACTAATTTCTGGAATAAAAAACATTCTATGATTGCTTATCGATTTCATTTATCTTATTTTTTAAAGCTGTACTCCACTCTCCCAATATCGACTGCTAAGGGGATTTCTAAAAGTAAAGCGTATTGTCATTCCTATATAATTATGGTTCATCATACTATTTTTTTCTTGAAGTTTATAGTCAGGAATGACTAACTCCAAGTTAAGTGATAATGTCTTTCAAGTGGCAATATTAATACGCTGTGACTTTCGCATACGATACGAATACAACCTTCTTCTTCTTCTTCTTCTTCTTTTTGAGCCTTGTGCTTTCAGGATTATGGCTCTCCACTTTCTTATCCTTTGTAGCTCTTAATAAATGTTATCTCTTTTAAACCTTGTTCCGCCATCAATTTACTCAAGCTCGCTAGGTACGTTAAGCATAACCCTGTTGCCTCCAGTCTTTTCTGTGAATATCAAATTTTCCAAGCCCTCTTTCCTCATTATCAAATCATTTCCCTGTCAATTTCAACTTTCATTTCCTGATAATAAGCATAAGTGTCCTTTTGGTTTCCATTTTCCGTAAAATTTCTTCATTGCTCAAATGTTCGGTCCATAGTATTCTCAGCATCCTTCTGTAGGACCACACTTCTGTTGCTTCAAGTCTCTTCTTCATCTGTGAAAAGATTGTCCAGCATTCACTTCCATACAGGATAACCGATATTGTATAACAGTTCAGTATTCTTTTTTTTCTCTACGAAATTTTTACAACCACGCACACATAACACGTACTGAAGTTCGTTTTTCTTAATCTGGCACTAGATTCCCTAGGTAAAGCACCAGTTGAGGCTCGAACTCTCTATCCTGTAGTTACATTCTGCTAAATAAGCTCACTAAACATTGCAAAGCACTTTAAGTTTGTTATTTTTATTTAGTTCGAATTTTTTTATGCAGATATTCACTCATTGTAGACAGCATAAATGTGGATAGGAAAATTTTATTGTGTTAATCTTGCAAGTGGGAAGGATCTACTTTCCTTGGAAATCCGCAGTCCAATAATCTTATCTTGGGCACGATCAACGCAACCTTTTTAATACATATTGTTTATGTAACTTGTGTTATATGAGGTAGGATATGCAAAATACGTCAAAACTTTCATTCACTGTCATGATTATTGTTCTGGTGACGCTGCAAATGACAATAGTATATATATATATATAGATCGTCAGTGGATATCAAAATTTCAATTTTTCTTTTAATTATTTTACCCCAAGCAAGGCAATGAAGTCACTAAGATCTCGGTTTCAGTCACTTTCCCCACCGTATTTTTATTTTTTATATTTTTATATATCATTGTAGATTTTGTGTGTCGGCAGAAAAATGAATAATTTTCATTACACGATTCGTAAGGAACAATTGGATTAAACCGAATATTCCTCCTTTACACCGTAGGCCTTCAGCTCGTGTAGACCGCCAGCATGCGAAACCCTGTAGAACGCATTCGAAATATCTAGAGCCATAGTCCGATCTTCGCCATTTATATATATATATGTACTGACCAAGATAGAAACGTTTTACTGAATTTTTCTATCAAGCTTTATATATATATATATATATATATATATATATATATATATATATATATATATATATATATATATGTGTGTGTGTGTGTGTGTGTATTGCGCCTAGGAGGGTCATGCTTAAGTACATGTAGCATTAGGGCTTTTGATATTCTTCAAGACAGGTTAAACTCTGTGACAATAAAAGATGAAGAAAGCGGTTCGATGATTTCTTGACACACTGTACAGCATTTATTCTGTTATTCAATCTTCCGAAAATTATGCCTGAATCTGCACAAATCTTCGCCACTACCAACAAATGTGTGTAGCGATTCAGTTTAAAATCGAAATGCTGGGTCTTCATATTATACAGGTAAAAAAAAATCACAAATAACTTTAACATGCAACTAAATGTTTTACACTTTGATCAGGTGATCAATACGTATAATGGAAAACGGAAGTGATTTGTGGTTGTTATCTGGTCTTACCATTGCTTTTCCTTCTTATCGAGTGCCCTTTTCGTTAAGACTGTTTATCTGAATTATACTCATATATATATATATAACGTCATCCACAGACAGACTGTTTCGCTGTTTCACAGCTCATCAGTGCGGCTAGTCATCCGGTTGCATCTAGCTAGGATCGAAACCAGACTGACTTGGTGTCAGTCGGAGATTCTAACCATTATATATATATATATATAATACTCATATGTATATATACTCATTATATATATGCATATATATACATTATACTCATATATATATATATGTATATATATGTATATATACATTATACTCATGTATATATGTATATATATATACATTATACTTATATATATATATATATATATTATACATATATGTATATATATGTATATATACATTATATCATTATATATGTATATATACTTTATATATATATATATATATATGATATATATATATATATATATATATATATATATACAATATACATATATATATACATATATATACATTATACTCATATATATATATATGAGTATATATGTGTATATATATGAGTATATATATATAAATATAATATAATATAATATATAATATGTATATATATATATATACATTATACTCATATATATACTCATATATATGTATATATATATGAGTATATATACATTATACTCATGTATATGTATATATACATTATACTCATATATTATACTCATATATATGCGACAAAACTCTTTATTCTACAGTCAACACTATCACTTGAGAAGACACCAGAAGTGTTGAAACAAAATGGCTATTTTTGTAGTGATATTATAACATGTTTATGTTATAATTTTTGAATAATATAATAAACTAAAATTATGTACTAAAATAGTTTTAAGTGTCTTTTATATTACTAGTCTGCATTTATGTAAGTTATATTTATGTGCAGAACTTTTTTTCCGAAATAAAAGTTGTTTTTTACTTTATGACGTCTACCTCGGCCGTTCTGCATTCAAGCTCGACCCCACTCAGCTGATCGTAGAGTTGATCGTTTCGGCCCAAGTCTTGTCTCACCCCACGTTGTGTTAATTGATCGCAAGACTGACTTGGTCCGAATGGTCGATTGGAATAGATGACTTGGTTTGGTCCGGTCAGATTAAAATCACACGAAAGAAAAAAAAAAAAAGATAAATTCTGTAAAAGAAAGAAAAAGATATTTATATACAATTCATTGATACAAAGTTGATAGTACAGTTATTGATGACTTAAGCAGTCTATGTTCTCCATGCAATAACTATCGACTCTTCCCGATGTTGTTATACTTTTGAACGAGACTTCTGGAACATGGCTTCAAGTCGGAGGTTTCTCCTCAGGGCGGCAAATCACATGAGATCAGGAGAAGAGGTGGTTCTCATCTCTCCGTTCGGTCTCGTCTCCGCAGTCTCTCTCTCTCTCTCTCTCTGCCTCTCCCTGCCGCGTCTCTAGTCTCATCATCAATCCCTTAATTTGGAAAGTTTTATCGCGCTTCGGCAGACGAACAATTTAATTACCTTTCCTTTTTACCTATTCTCTTCTGGAAACCTGTTGCTTTTAAAAGTTAATCCTTATCAATCGACCGGAATTCGCGGCCAGAGGTCTGTCTTCTCCGTCACTCAGTGGTCGTAAAAATATTATCTATTTCTTTCTGTGAGGTCCTTGGGTCCCCAAGAATATGCCTTCACTTAATCTCAGTCCTAACCAAAACCAGATGGTCTCTTTGTTTTACTCTCCAGCAGACGAGAAATTTAATTACCTTCTATTTCTATTTTCTTTTGTGTGGTCATCAGTATATCTTCAGTCTATCGGAAATTAGTGTTTTTCTGTCTTCTAATTTTTGGGGGATTTTTTTTTAATTTACTAGCGCCTTTTCAATGGTGTCACAATTTAATGGTTTGTATGGAGAAATATTACTGTTTATTTGTTCCAGATATTGTAAAATGAGCTTTTGTTAACATAAACGGCTAGGATGGAGCCATAAAAATGATCAATGAAAAGGGGGCCATCAATAGAGAATGTTTGAGAACCATTTTATTGCACCAAGGCGATAGCTTTAGATTCGCCTTGGCTAAAAAGATGAAAATAAGGTTATCTAATTTAACGTATTTATATTTTAAGCTGCCGAAACTCACGCAAAAATTAAAACGTTCTCGAATTAAAAAAAACAAAACAAAACTAGTATGCTAAAATCATGTTCGAGGATTCCATTAGGGTCTTAAGAGCACCAAATTTACTGTATCCATAGTAACAGTGGTGTGTCTAGGTCAAGATAGACTGACTGGGCCCAGCCCTCCCCAGGCAGCTTTTTAATTCCTTTTTCCTTCTAGACTGGTTACCACGTCAAAACAAGAGTAGCCAGTCTGTCCAGCTATTTAACCGATCGCTGAAAGAAGGTGTATCAATGCCTTTTCCAATGATATTAACGCGAAGTGAACGAAATGGAATGGGACTGGAATTGATCTCGGCACGCCTAATTCACATTAGTAACCTGGAAAATGGTGTGACCTTGGGAAGTGGTGTTAGGTAATGACAGTCAGACAAAAACATTTGGTGGATTATTGTAAGATCTTAGACACTGAAAAAGAAGAAAAAATGGAATTGGCGTTAGTCAGGAATTAATATCAACTTTCCTGACGGAATTGGGTGTGTATATGTATAATGCGTTGCTAATTATTTTACTATAGAAATGCATTGAAAATTATGAAGAAGAGTACAGTCAAAAGTCAGAAATTCATGAAAACCTTACTGACAGAATAGTGCTTCATCATTTATGTATTTCTTCTTATACGTCATTTCAAGATATGGGAAATAATGGTGTTGCGGATGTGTGATGTGTGTTGGAGAGGAATAGAAGGTTTGAATTATCAGAAGGTTTAAAATTGTGTGTGTTCAATAATCTTCCATCCACAACAATTAATACAAGATAGAGAATAAAGATTCATAAACATATTATTTCAAAACGTAACAATTGAATTTATTAGTGTTTGGTGTAGAAGCATAAGAGCTGAAGATGTGATAAAGTTATGTCTTTTAGATTTGGAAATATTAGTATTTGAGCTCATATAGAAAAAGTAATTATTAAACTGTAGTTTAGAAGAATAAAGTTTCTTTAGCATGCTTGGAATTGTGTATTGTACAAGTTGGTAAAAGTTCAGAAGAGATTTCAGAGTTTGTACTTGCGTGAATGTTGGTAATGGTCTGACTGCATTAGTTAAGACGGGAGTTCTTGAAGATTACATCTTGGTACTTGGTAGCAAGGAATGAGACGCGCGCGAGAGAGATGAATGAAAAAAAACTACCAGGGAGTTTACATGTATTCTGTTTATATAATGGTCGTGTATCGTGGGAGGCTCCAAGCATATTGAGGGGGGGAACAGATTTGTCGCGTGCAGGCAGTTTGATTGGTCGGAACTGACCAATCAGCAAGCTAGATTGAAGGTGATTGACCAATGGATGCTTGTTATATATTTTGTAAGATGGTGATGGTGAAAATTATAACAGGAATAGTGCATTTCCTAGCAGCGGTTAACTAGCTTGTTGTGGAAGAGTCCACAATAGTTCTCCACATTTTATATTTTGTTGTTCTAAGCAATCTTTTACACTTTCTGTATCCCTGGTATCCATTCATTAAAACTCAAGAAGGTTACTCGCTGTTTAGCCCACTTATCTTGCTTCCAATATGTCCTGCATGTGTTAGATTCTTCAGGCTTACTTTCCTTGTTGTAGCCCAGAAATTTCAACTGTCTCTTTCTGATTGTAAGGATAAGTTTCATTTATTTTTTTATTTTCCTCGGTATAAACATGTTCTCTCAATAGTGTTTTCAACATCCTTCTGTAGAAAAACATGCCTGTTAGCTCAAGTCTCTTTTCAGCTGTGATGAGATTGTTTAGAATTCACTTCCATATAAGAGAGGAACTATTACATAGAAGTTCATCACCCTTTTGTTTCAAAGCCCATTTTTCTATGCCTTAATACTCGGTTTAGTTTCTGAAAGGCATCTTTCGCTATTCCAATGTGACTTCTGATATTTTTCACATTTTTCATAGTCTTGTTACACAATCTAGAGAGTTAAATTTACGTACCTGATTCCTTTGATGTCCCCAAGAAGTAGCTCATGGACTGTCTTTTTCGCTGACATTGGTTAATCATAGAAAAGCCCACAAACCTTATAAACCCCCTTTTCCATTTTTTTTTCGTAAAATTAGGTTGTATTTTGCTTTTAAATCTAAATAAATCGTTCACTCGCCAGTAATTTACAATCGCTTGATGAGTTGCATTGATACGCGACTGCAATTGTGTTGCGATTTTTACATGTTTTCGATGTAATATCCTAAAATAAATAATATTGCTCTACCCTGTATTGAGCCCTCTATTAAATTAAATGTTACTAACGTTGGAATTGTACTCTATCCATTCTCATCGTACATATATATATATATATATATATATATATATATATATATATATATATATATATATATATGTGTTCCATTCCATTTTTTTTTATTTAGGAGGTTTTAAGATTTATATAATGTAGAATAACAGGATATATGTTTCTGTGTTCTTGACCATTTTTTGCATTTTTATCTTATTTAAGTAATAGAAAATCCTACGAGTTTATTTTTTCATATAAGCTTCAGCAACGTTGTTCAGCTTACACCATTGTTTCTCGTTATCCCATATATCAATTTTTTAATATCCACAAGTCATTTTTTGGTTTTCACCGACATTACACACTGTATACCATTCGTTTCTTCCTACATTGATAAAGCTATTTTTGTTGGTTTTTTTTCTGTCTACATTATTCCACTCTGTTTGAACCAAAAGAAGTATGATTTCTTTTTTACGCTTCTTCTTAAATACTCTTCTTTTTCGAATACATGTACCTGAATACCTACAGGATCAAAGAAAAGAAAACGAGAGAAAAGAAAGTTATATATGAATGCTGAAGAGAAGAATACGTCAGCAGATTCCCTGATTCGTTTATTGTACGCAAATCTTTTCTCGCCTTCTTTTGTGAAAATCGAAATCTTGTATCTCTCTCTTTTAACTATTAATTCTACATTTTCTCTCTAATTTTCTTTCTAATACCAAATTGGAGACAAGAAGTTTAAGCCTTTCGAATATGCGAATGATTCCAATCAGTAAAAATTGGAAGCAAGAATTTCCTTATTTGATCTAACGTTTGGCAGAGTAACGTTTGACAATATGCAATGTCAGTTGGATGAAAGTAAATGTTTTGACATGGATGTTTTTTTTATTAATGAATATTTTATCATTTCGGTTAAAGTATTGGAAGTATTTAACACTTCTTGGTCAAATTTGACATACATAAATACATATTTTTTTAAAATCAGAATTTTGCTTAAAAATTAAAATAAGCAGAACGAGCATATTTTTAATTATCTAAATTACTACAGTATTTAATAAGGTATTAATCTTATTTGCTCGCAAGCACAAAAAGGAGTCGATTTAAGTTCTAGAAAATAAACTTATAAAATTTACTTTCTAGTAGCTTTGTGATATGCAGTTAGTCGAGAAGATTGGTTAAAAATAAAGAAGAAAAATTGAAGGCAGTAACAAAGAAAAGAATTATTAACACAACTCATAAATAAATACTATAAATTTTTGTGTTTAAGTTCCATGTTAACCTATGAGAAAGTGTATTTTTCAACAGTCTCAAAAGTTAAAATGTAACCTTATTAGCGCGGATACGCCATAGTACGTATGTTCTTAGATGAAGAGTACTAAACTAAACTTATTATTATTATTATTATTATCAAATAAAGCTTGTGAAAGCTGGAGTGAAATATCAAGTTATAATATATTGTCGAAAAGGGCTTAAGAAGAGGATTCAACTTCACATTGCTGCAGTCAATGTTAAAAAAGTAAACCATTTTCATGTATCTGCAGGTTATGTGGAAAGGGAATACATTTGAGTTTCAAACAGATGTGCCGAATTAGAGAAAAAAAAAAGACAAACACGCAGTGCATTCTTATTCCAACTACACCTGTTAATTAAACATTCAGGAAATGTGCTCCTACACCTTAGTTTAGACGGTGAGCATACTAAGACAAAGCGTTTAATTACAGAAAATTATAAAAAGATTATTTTTCTTTAAATTATAAGTTCTAACGACCTCACTTATTTGAAATTCGAGTGTAGGCAAAGAAAAGAGACCACTATTCGGTTCCCATATACATCGCTTATATATCGA
Organism: Acanthosepion pharaonis; assembly: GCA_903632075.3. NCBI lineage: Eukaryota > Metazoa > Mollusca > Cephalopoda > Sepiida > Sepiidae > Acanthosepion > Acanthosepion pharaonis. Next base: position 17,801 of record CAHIKZ030004259.1, read on the forward strand.
TTTTAACATTAATTTAAAATTTAAAAATTATCATTTATTTGTAAAAAAAAAAAAATTCAAACTGACGGTCAAAACATGTTAAATACAACAAATGCAAATGAGTTTAAAATAACATACAATTCTTTCTGTATAATATAGAATATTTCTAAAGAATTAATGGATTTATCCAGCATTTTTATTACTTCAAATGTTATTATAGTGGAAACTTCTTATTTGAAATAGAAGCCTCATTTATTAAACAGTATGTATTGCATCAATCGGCCCGCGCGTTCAAGAAACCTAAGTAAAAAAAATGCAGCACTCGAACCGGCGTCCACCTTGTTTAAACTGGAATCAGAACAAGTAAGGCTGTTTTACCCTATCTAAACTATGTTGAATCAAACGGGGTTGGCGTAAGTTTCAGAGAATACATTTTCTTTACTTAGATTTCTCAAATTAATAAATAAAAATGAGGCGTTTATTTCAAATAAGGCGTGTCCACTATAATAACGCTTGGAGTAATATAATATGTAATCATTATAATATGTGTATATATATATATATATATATGTGTGTGTGTGTATGTATGTGTGTGTATGTATGTGTATATGTGTATAAAATTTCAGATTGAATCTATCTGTAAAAGGACAATATGAATAATGACAAAGGGAAAACTTATCCTAGCCAACGCGTTTCGTCCTCTGATCATTTACCTTGATAAAGACTCCCCAGAGGACGAAACGCGTCAGGTAATTTTTTCCTTTTGTTTTTATTCACGCACACACACACACATATATATATCTATATTATAATTGCTAACTTTATCATAGTTGGAAATTTACCAGCTACGATTGTGTGTCGTTATATAACGAACCAAAAGGAGAAATATCCACATTCTACACGTACGCACATACGCGCATGCCCGCGGGCAGGTGCATGCACACACATCCCTCCTCCGCGCACGCACGCACACACACACACACACACACACACACACAACGGAAGAAGAAGAAAAAAATACCTTGCAACAATGAAAAGTGCATAAATTATGTCTTAACTCAATATGAAAGAAAAACGAAAAAAAAAAAAAAAGAAAGTCATTTGCTGATATCTCCTGACGAGTGTACGGTGTGATTGCTGGTGGTCCCTTCTACTAAACTCTAGAGTAGAGATGCTGAAAATAATATCAATGAGCTAAGTGACAAAGGTTATATTTTACTAATCATATATATATATATATATATATATATATATATATATATATATATATATATATATATATATATGTAAAAAGACAATAGGAAAACTGTGTGTAATATTAGCTGACGCATTTCGTCCAATGTGGACTTTTTCAAGGGAAAAATGAGATGAATTTATTAAAACAAAGTAACTGATAATAGCAAAACAAAATGTCCTTAGCAACTGGAAGAATTTAGAAAACGCTATTATATTCATATTGTCAACTGATAATTACGTCATGTACTGTCACATGTGGAAATATTGTTTTTCTTTTGATTTCTTGATACAGTTTGTTGTGTTTACAGTCCAAGGGAAATAACTTACCATTAACCCTTTGATTTCTATACTCTTATGAAAAGGAGATTTTAAAAAAAAAAAAAAAATTTAGTTTCCTGTTGTACCCGCTGGGTAGAATAAACGTTGTTATCCGTCTCTCCGATTTTTGAGCATTCATTTTTTGATACAATAACTGATGACGAGGATTATAAAGCTGAATTAATTAACAAATTAATTAACAAACCTCACACACACAGACACACACACAGACACACACACAATATTACAACTCCGGATTTTTCGTCATTACAAAAAATAAATAAATACTATGTCACTTCAAGGTTTTGAAATTTTCATTGTCCACGTACAAGAACATACAGCCGAGACAAGATGGAAAAATGAATTTCTAAGATGGATAACCTTTTCATAGCTCTGGATGTAAATACCGACAGATGTAAAAAAAAAAGAAAAAGAAAAAAAAGAAGCTTTACTCTTACATTACGGAGGTAACGACATAATGGAAATCTATGACGCCATGACAGACGAACAGAAAGGCATAAATTCGATGTCAGAAGGCGAAAACCCAATACCGAATGAATATGATGTATTAAAAAAGTCATTCAATAGTCATTTCATACCCAAAGCAAACACAGTTTATGAAACTTTCAATTTTCGTCAGCTAAAACAAAAAGAAAATGAAAGCATGGACTCATACCACATTCGGTTACGTGCAGACGCGGCAAACTGCGGATTCCACAACATAGAAGACGAAATCCTGGGGCAAATAATATTAGGATGCACGTCACAAAAACTTCAGCGGAAAATTCTAAAAGACAATTTAACACTAACGCAGCTACTTGAGGAGACTCGGGGTTTTGAACTCGCCGAAAGTCGTGCGGCCATGATAGAAAGCAGAACCAGCTCACCAAGTAATACTAGCTATCCAAGGCCGAAACACACCCAAGTCAGGAAACTCAGAAACCAACCAACCGAGAACCTCACTGCCAAGAATGTCACCATAAAATCAGAAGGAGCTCTCATTTAAGAGCACAAAACACAAAACAAAAAACTCCACAGACTCGAACAAAAAAGTAACAATAAACGCTGCCTTTTCTGCAATTTCCCACGACCTCACCCCAGATTGGATTGTCCTGCAAATGGGGAAACATGTAACAAGTGTAAAAGAATTGAACACTTTGCTCAGGCATGTTTGTCTTGCTCGAAAGTAAGACAGATTCAGTTTTCACCTCCATCAGACCCCTCTCAATCCGAAAATGAATATCTGTTCTCAGTCAATGTTCTCCCAACACCCCCGTCAATAGCCCTACCCAGAATTACGACATCTATCAACAAGAAAAAAACACTTTTATTATTGACACAGGTGCCTCAGTCAGTATTATAGGAAAATCGGCATATGAATCACTTGGGCGCGTGACACCCTTACTCAAAAAGACGGTACCCAAAATTTATGCCTTCAACCAACAATACACCCCTTCCAGTTCGTGGATTTTTCAAAACAAAAATTAACCATAAAACATCAGCAGTTGAGGCTATTTTTTATGTGTTAAACACAAATGGATGTTCAAATTTGATGAGCAGTAAAACTGCTCAACAACTAAATCTAATCCATTTTCGTTACAGGCAGACCCAAAAGTCATACCTGAACAATTCCCTCATTTGATGGGAAAATGGGTTACATCAAGAACTGCAAAGTCACCATCCACATTGACAGATTCTGTTGCTCAAACACATCGTCGTATTCCCTTCCATGTCCGAAAAGATGTAGAGAAGGAGTTAGAAAGATTGGAGAACTTGGACATTATTGAAAAGGTCGAAGGTCCAACACCATGGGTCAACCCCATAGTTGCTGTTCCTAAAACAGATGGAGTGCGCCTTTGCATAGACATGCGGGAAGCAAATCGCACAATAACACGAAGCAAACACCTAATGCCAACTATTGACGATCTGATAGCGGATTTGAATTGTGCAACAGTCTTCAGCAAACTCGACATGAGCAACACATACCAGCAATTAGAACTTGATGAAGGCAGCAGGTACATAACAACTTTTACCACACATTTATGTCTCAGAAGAGAGAAAAGACTGCTATTTGGAGTCAATGCAGCAGCTGAGATATTCCAAAATGCCATATCAGAACTTCTGAGGGATATCTCAGGAACAAAGAAAAACCTGTCTATCATCGTATATGGAGAAAACCAAAAGGAAAATGATAAAAATCTGAGAAACACTTTAAAGAAACTCGATGAAAGTGGGACCAAACTTAACAAAGAAAAATGTCTCTTCTCTGTTAAAACATTAAAATTCTATGGCCATGTATTTGAAGAGAATGGGATCTCTCCTGATTCAGTGAAAGTACAAGCTATCCGTGACTCTGCTCCACCAGCATCAGTGACTGAAATCCTGTCAATCCTGGGCATGACAGTATATCGCCAGATTCATCCCAGGATATGCCGCCATCACAGAACCTTTTTGGAATCTGACAAAAAAGTCCACAGTCTGGAAATGGGGGAAACGGTAAGCTGAAGGAGACACTCACCAGTAGTAAGGTGATGTCATATTTTGACCGTCACAAACCAACAGAAATCCTGGTGGATACCAGCTCTGTAGGACTAGGAGCAATTCTTATGCAAGAAGGTCGCCCCATCTGCTACGCAAGTAGAGCTCTAATAGAAACAGAACAAAAATACTCCCAGACTGATAGAGACAACCTAGCAGTTGTCTATGGAATTGAGCATTTTTCACTTTTATCTGTTTGGGGCACATTTTACAGACCACTCATAGGAATAATGAACAGTAAAAAAACCACCACAGTCAGGCTAGAGAGATGGCGCCTACGCCTAATGCCATACAGCATGGATCTGATATACAGATAGACGCGATGAAAACAACCCTGCTGACTACATCAGCAGACATCCACACGAAATACCCAAGTACGACAATGCAGGAGAAGCATATATTGCATATGTAGCAATGAATGCAATCTCAAAATCTCTGACTTTGACAGAAGTAAAATCTGCAACTGGGAAAGACCAACAGCTCTAAAAAATAATGCAAGCTATACAAAATAGCCACTGGATAGACCCAGACATTTAAAAAAACTCGAGAATGAGTTGTCCATCTACGATGGGCTTATCCTCAGGCAAAACAGGACAATCATACCTGAAACTCTACGTTAGAAGACCATAGCTATTGCCCACCAGGCCCACCAAGGCATAATCAAAACAAAACAATGTATCAGAGAAAGGGTGTGGTTTCCAGGATTTGATAGGTCTGTAGAGGATACAGTAAAATCCTGCATACCATGCCAGGCATCTCACCCACGCCACAGCCGACGTGAACCCCATACAGCCCACACCACTACCACCAGAACCATGGAGCTTCCTTGCCATTGATCTTGCTGGTCCTTTTCCCTCAAGTGACTACTTACTTGTAGTCATAGATGAATGCAGCCGTTTACCTGAGGTAGAAATAATCTCATCCACCTCGACAAGAGCGGTCCTGCCAAGACTTGAAGCCATCTTCTCACGTCAAGGAATCCCTACCTCAATCAAGACAGACAATGGTCCTCCATTTAATGAGGAAGAGTTTTCTAAAGCTATGCATGAGTTCGGGATACAACACAGAAAAATAACGCCTCTCTGGCCAGAGGCAAATGGGGAGGTGGAACGTTTCATGGCCTCACTTAACAAAAACATTAGGTCATGTGTAACTGAGGGTACACACACATGGAAATCTCAACTACCCACATTTCTTCGTATGTATAGGGGCATCCCCCATACTTCGACAAAAATGTTCCCATTTGAGGCTCTCACAGGTAGGAAGATGAAAATTGGCCTACCGAGCATAGCGTCTCAAGCCCCAACCCCAAACAACACACATGACAAATAAACAAACAAAAAAAAAATCCGTGAAAATGATTACATCAGTAAACAGAAGATGTGTGAATATGCTGATAGGAAAAGAAAAACCTGTCCCTCAACATTTCACCCTGGCATTGTTGTCCTAGTAAAACAACAACAACAAAAACAAACTAACACCACCCTCCCCCTCCTGTCTTACATAATAACTCAAAAGAAAGGAAGTATGATGACAGCACAACGTGGCCAAAATAACTAATCTCATTTTAAACCCATAAAAGGTTTATCACCTGCTTGTTTGGAAGAAGAAAATAATGGAACAATAGATGCTGAGAGGCTTTGCCATTCAGCCCACATGCTGTTTTCAGCTGAAACCTGTATCGACACCACACCCATATCATCACCAATCACCCGAACTCCTACGTTTGACCCGAGGCTACACTCCAGACCACAACGCCAAAGAAAAAAACCCAACTTACCTAAAGGACTATATAACTTGAAACCCTTATAAATAACTTGAAACCCTTATCCAAAATAAGGGAGTATTGTTGTGTTTACAGTCCAAGGGTAATAACTTACCATTAACCCTTTGATTTCTATACTCTTATGAAAAAGAGATTTTAATTGAAGAGTCAGTTTCCTGTTGTACTCGCTGGGCAGAATAAACGTTGCTATCCGTCTCTCCGATTTTTGTGCATTCATTTTCAAGATACAATATAGTTGTGTACGTTTGTTTGGGTGAGTAGTAATTCTGTTAGGAAAGGTGAAATAGGGAAAAATTAATACCCTCCCAAGAAAACGTACATAGCTGTTTCAAGAAATCAAAAGAAAATGGTTGAATCCGTCAACACAACAATAAAAACAACATTTCCACACGTCTGTTCTCTTTTAAATTTATAAATATTGTCTTTTTCTACAAGTTAACTCTGAGAAATTTTATTCATATATATATATATATATGAAGATATATATATATATATATATATATATATATATATATATATATATATATAGATATATTTCTGAGATGAGGTATTATGTACATTATTTACATTATTCGGACTATTGTCCTCATCTTTGTCGCCATATTTATTACAACGTTTCGGCTGTTGTACGCTCCGGTTGGAATGTCGAACTGAACCCTTTATTTCGCTCACTGGGGTAGACTGTTCTAGTTCCACGTACCATGTTTAATGTCAGTTATCAGTTATATATATATATATATATATATATATATATATATATATATATATATATATATATATATATGCATATATATATATGCATATATATATATATATATATATATATGCATATATATATGCATATACATATATATATATGCATCTATATATATATATATATATATATATCGAATTGAATGGAACGAGTGATGATGGTTAGATCGTTGACGTGATTTGAAAATTGGTAAATCTGCTCTTATATTTATTAATGATTAGTGTTCCTGCAGCTTTTATGATATTTCTATATTCTGTTTGCGTTTCATTCTTAAACAATAATACTGTGCCATTTCGACGTTGAACGCGCATACTAGGCCAACCACTGGACTAGAAATAATTTACAGGCCTTTATTCACTGCCGTGCGGCTTGCTTAAACTTTTAATATTCTTCTCATGCGAACAAATGAGACAGAATTGTTGAACTCAAGAAAATTAAATGAATACTTTTCGCGCTGGCCACTGTGCGTGATCGGTTCGATTCACCGATCGAATAAAAGTCAGTCTTTCCGAGATTAACTAAAAAAAAAACTCTAAAGAAAAAGAAATAGAGAAAAAGAAAATTGGAAAATATATTTATTTATGCAATCTTTGTCAATCTATCGGTAATCAAAGTCGATTCTTATTATCTAGATTCTCTTATGTCGTAACTACTTGTTTACATAAACATATAGGTCTTCGCCTTGAACAAGTATTTCACAACTGAAACAAAAAACTAACTGTTCATTTGTCTACTTGAAAATTAGCCACAGCAAGAAGCAGAGCGCCAAAAATTAAAAAAAAAATCAAGATCTAAATCAGATATTAAATGTGTGGACTGTAGAAGGACTAATCAGATATTAAGAGTTAAAAATAAGTTTTTCAAAGGTTTCTGATTCTATATTTTTTTTATTTAATCCTCTCATAAAATGAATACCTTTTTAGTTAAGTAATTCTACCGTAAACATTTTCTTGTTTTTATTTTAAATACGCATTTTTTCTCCTTTTCGTTTGTACTTAGTTTCTGAAATGAGACTTGCAGATATTTTCCGCTTATTTGTTATATAAAAATTTTCAGAAGCTAATACTTCGTGGGAAATGAAATTACTGATTTGTTTTGAAAATTAATGGGAGTAAATGTTTTTAGGTAAATAATACAGTTCAGCTCAACAGCTATAGATTGTGGCCAAGAGGAAAAATTTAGTCTTCTGTTTAGTTCACAGTTCCAGGAAAATGTGGAAGGTTTCAACACCATTCAAGTCTTAGATCGTCGAATGCAAAATTGCCTGGAAATTCTACCGTGTACGTTAGCAACTTAAAAACACATCCTTCTGTAGAACCACATTTCTGTTGCTTCAAGTGTCTTCTTAATCCTTTAGGAGATTGTTTGGCATGGCATTGAGTGCAAAGTTTATTCTGGTCACGTGAATCTGCACTCGACTGTTGGGAGGTTACATCATGTTAACCATGCACCTGGCTTTCTTGATGGTTTGGTGTGACATTGTTAGCTAAGTCTATTCTGGCGTGATCTGGAGTGGGACACACTACAAATCTAATAAAAGCTACTTTTAAGAATTAATCGAAAATTATCTTGTTAACCTGTAAAGAACCACACATTTTAAAAAAAATATATAGTCAAATAAAGAGAAATAGCTGAAATATTAAAAAAAATAATTACAAAAGAATTCGAAAGATAATTTGTTGAAACCGCCAATACTTTTTGTCTAAATGTTGACCCTAACAAAAAAAAAAAAAAAAGAAGTGTGTTATGAGCCCGCTTAGTCTGTCAGGAAACCACTTAACACCCGATAGGTGTCGTTGTATAAAGTAGTATAAAAGGAAAGGGCACAAACCCTCTTGCGCTGTTCTCGCTGTTCAACCACAGGATGACGTTGTGACAAGAGGTGGCTTATTTCCCTTCCAGAAATATTTCTTAGTCCTAACCTAGCCAGTTATCGCGCCATATACAGCACACTACAGTATATCCTTTTTGAAACCCCCCATGAGACCACAATGATATTTCCGCCATATCCTATAACATATATATATTTATATATCTTTCTCCAACAAAAAAATCCAGTTTAAAAAATAAGACTACGTTATTACAAACCAATGACTCCAGTAACAAACTGGTAACCTAATTTTTTCAAAGAAATGTTGTCATTCGCCGTCTCACTCGAAGTAGAAGGTTAGTCGGTATTTGTCTAATGAATTTTCTATCCATTTCTGAGCTATATTAAACCTTGTTCTTTTTATATACAAAATTCCATGTATGTAAAATTCATGTATTTGGCGAATACATTTACTTGAATATTGTTGAAATTGTCTGTCGAATATTATTAGGGAACTCATGGTTAATCAAAACAGACCTCCACTAAAATATTAACTTTGGATTCCCTTTCAAAGTGGTGACCACTGCGCGATTTGAACGTGTAGCTATAAAAAGTCATCGCATTACAGAAGCGCATGAAGTTCGTAGAAATGTGAAAAAAAAAGCCACCACTTACCTTGGGAAATTGAATTATAAGATAAAATTACAAATATGTTCAGACAATTCTGGACAGATTGCTTTTTTCAGAAATAATTTAATCACGATGTAATTATGAAATAGAAAATATCAACATTATTTTTATTAACCTAAAAATTTTGGCTAAAAGAGTAGCTAAAAGCTATTTAAAAACACATTTTTATAAGTGGGGATTTATTGTGTCAGGTTGTCTGATTTTAAAATAAACTTTTATTCTTGCATTAATGTATTTAAATTTTATTTTATGTTTAAATCGGTCGAAATAGGAGCCCTAAACACCTATACATTTCCATCATCGATTTATAAGATTATTTATGAATTTACGATAAAATTCTAAAGAAATCTTTGAATGCAGTTTCTGCATCTTCTTTGCAATGGAATATCTTTTGGCTTAAAAAAATGTCAAGATGTTTGAATAAGCGATAGTCAGTGCGTAAGAGACAATGGAAATATTGTGGCTGTGACAAAGTCTCGTCTCCCAAGTCGGTGACCTGAGACAGTGTCATCCTGGCAACATTTGGTTGTGCATTCTCATGAAACAGAATGGAAACCTCGTCGATTAATCTGTGCCGCTGGTATTTTTTCTTAACTGAATGTGCATTTCATTCAACGGCTGGCAATAAACTTCGGCGATGATGCTCTGGCTGGTTTCCAGAAAGCTGTAATGGAAAAGCCAATGGCAGACTAGCAGACAGTCTCCATAATCTTCTGTTGGTGCAATTTCAGTTTTGGAAAATGTTTGGGTTCTTCGTCGTGATGAAACCATTGAGCCAATCATTTACGATTGTCATAAAGGATCCATTTCTCATTTCAAGTCACTATTCAATCAAGAAATGGATCATTCGAATTTCGCAGATGCAACATCGCAGTGTGTGTATTCGGTATATTTGAGTAGCAAGTGTTCTTTTAAAAACATATTTGTTAAAAGCAATAGATATAAGTGATATTAGATATTTCGTGTCAATTAAGACCTTCTTTTTTTTACTAAAGTACAAGTATTGGAAAATATATTTGTTGTCTGCGAATTGTCATTCTTCTGTTGTTTGTTGATGTGTTGTTCAATAGCACTTTGGTCACACACACATACGAATAAATACGGACAACTGTACTATGACGTATTGCTTCGAATGAAACGTCATCAGTAAAGTAATGGCTTTATTGTTTAAATCATGCTTATATTGTGGCTCAGTCTACTCGGATTTTAGGTGGAAAAATAAAGACTGAGTGTCGTGTCCACAAATACAACACAAAATTATAAACAACATGGAGAAATGATCTTTACAACCAAAAAATCTAAGCTAAATATGACAATTATACAGGCAGAAACATGTATTTACATATTAAAAATCAACGTTCTTTGTTATGGTCATGAAGAAACCAATAGTTCGATTGTTTGAAATGATTTGTTACAAGTCAGTTTGCAAAGTTTCAAAGTGATTCGTCGCAAGTGAGGAAACCAAGTGGTATGGTATGCCAATATGTGTGTGTGCATGTGTGTGTGTGTGAAACACACGCTAATGAAACATGTATGTGACTGCTGACTGAATGCGTGTGATAGCAGTAATTTTTAAACACGATGAACAAAGAGAGGGGAGACAAGACTTACTTTAGTCTTGGCGTTGTATATAGAAAATCATCGCTGACATACGCGTTGTCATAGTACGCGTGTCTATGTTGTTGATTGAGACCTGGTCTCGTTCGCTGACTGTCTTTCGCCGACTGCCCTTCACTGACTGTGTCGTTGCAGATCTGGTCGTTGACTGTTGCTGATGAGCCGTTTTTATCGTTATGGGCCGGCTCCAAGTCGCTATCTCAGTAATCCGAACCATGACCTATTTCCAGATTATTTGCAGTTTAGCTGCACGGACGTAGTAGAGAGCATATTACATGACTTGTCATATCCAATCAGGTTCCAGAAAACACTTAACTAATTTAAAACCGTGTTTGTATAGAATTTTCGTATCTACTGAATTTAGTAAGATTTATTTGTAGGCGTCCCTTACTTGTTTGTGCTTCACTTATTGGTCGTAAAATATATGAGTTTATATCCTGTAATATATACGTTATATACCGTGCCTATGAGCACTAATGGGTATGTCCCAATCCTCATAAATACGTTGGACTCTATTATACAAGGGGGGTGGATATGCTGTCTAAGTAGTCCACCACTAGCAGTGGTTTACCTACTTAACGCCGCTGGCGAGTATTGTATTTTGTTGCTGTTGTAAAGATGACCATTCCATTTTCAACCTCCGTTTTGGTTATTCCTCTTTCAGTAAACCTTTCTGGGTTACAACAATATACGAGAAGAGAAAAATAGCATTAATGCTAGTTATTGTTTATAAAAACTCTTAGGTATGCAGAAACCCTCAAAAATTAAATTTATATTTTGACGCCTAATGCATCTAAATTTTAAACTTACGTTCATTCTAAACGAAATGCGTCGCAGTAAAGTTCCGTCTTGCCATTCATTTACTCATTATTATATAGGATGAACAGGTAATATAACGCATATGGTACGTAGCAAGTGGAATCGGCAAGCCGAGTTCAAATTTCAAGTTAGGTTTTTGCGTTGACTTTGCGCAAAAATGCACAAAGGGAAATATATGAATTTATCTCTACTTCGTCTCAGCTACGACGGGTTAAATTGCAGTGTAAACTTCGCTTTCCCTAGACGTGGTTTCTCCCTCTTAGAGACTTTAAGATAAGAATAGTTTTTCATCTTGTTCTTTTATTCATTTTGTTCCTTTAGAGATACACTCTATCTAAAAATAATTTACAATTTACATATATTATTATTATTATTATTATTATTATTATTATATACTTAAGCAGAAATTTACTTTTGCCAATAGGCCAAAAATGAGATCAACGCTCACAACAAATACAGAAAATGAACAATGAAACATTAAAAAACATAAGGAAAATTTATTCCTTTAAAAACTGATTCCTTTAATTTGCCTGAAGAATGTCACGAGACCGGAAACGTGTGCAGCAAAAATATGAAGAATAAAATATAATGTATACACTATAACAATTTCACATTATAGATAAAAACCTTTACGGTTTATATATATATATATATATATATATATATATATATAAAAGAAATATGTTGTAGTGGTTCGAGAAAGAAATTCGGATTACCAACATACAAACAGAGAATGTCTCATATCGAGAATATTTCACATTGAACATGAAGAAAAATTAATTATTTTTAATAATATGTAGAAATCTCCACTTTTACCTGAAGACGGTCGCGAGACCGGAAACACGTGTCGTAAAATTATGTAAAACAAAGCATAATATTTTTTCTAAATAAATCCACATTACAACCAAAAACGTTTGCGGCACCTCTCTTCTTTTTAATATATATATATATATATATATATATATATATATATAATGGATATTCATATTTGAGTAGATGCTCTGTTTTTTATTATTAAACTATATATATATATTATTTATATTATTATATTATTTATATATTTATATATTATTATTATTTATATTATTATATTATTTATATATTTTTATTATTAAACTATATATATTATTAAACTATATATATATATTATTAAACTATATATATATATATATATATATATATATATAATGGATATGCATATTTGAGTAGAGAAGGCCAGTCCTCTTTCTAAATAATATATATATATATATATACTCGAATATAAAATATTGTGCAATGAGTGTTGGTGGTAATAAAAGTTCTAAATAGGCCTATATGTATATGCATTATATGATATTTTTTTTTGCATTTGGATCTGAAAGTGTTTGTATATTTCTTTGTTTATTGCATGAAATTCTATGCCTAGATCTATCAATTTAATTATTTTCCAATTTTAATTTAACTTTTATTTAATTTGTATCTCTTATATTTATTTTTATTTCATTATTTTATTTTTATACTTTATTTTTCAATTTTAAGTTTTAATTTACATATGCATATATATTTTTTAAATGTACTCCTTCACTGTCATAACAGTAGGTTATTAATGATTTTCAACAATTTCAAAGATTGCTGAATGCATAAACCTCATAGTTGTACCTTACGGTGAGAAAATAATTCATATTATTAATAGTATATATATATATATATATATATATATATTTTTTTTAATAAAAACAGACCACGTTAAGATTCCATGTAATAAGCTATTTCACTATAACCCCTTTAACAGGGTTCTGGATCATCAGACTTTACTTCCAAAAGCTGAAATGAAAGTAAAGTCTGATGATCCAGAACCCTTTTAAAGGGGTTATGGTGAAATAGCTTATTACATGGAATCTTAACGTGGTCTGTCTTTTATTCAAACATATCTGCTCTGAATTTTACATTGAACTCTCTGGATAAAATCCTCCTTGGGTCTACCCATACGGATTACCTAAGTTTGCATAAAATATATATATATATATATATATATATATATATATATATATATATATATATATATATACACAGTTTACAGTCGCTCTTTCACAGATGTGCCGTCGCCTCCCTCTGTGTTTTCTACAAATACTTTCACAGTAACTGCTCCGACGAGCTACTTTCGCTAGTTCCCAAACTGCATGAATATAAACGTGCTACTAGGTTGGCATCTCAGCCCCACTCTTTCACTGTCGAAATGGCTAAATGTAGCCGTCTCTTCTACTCCAATAGCTTCATGCCTTGCACTTCCCATATGTGGAACTATCTTCCTCTTACTTGTTACCCTGACAGCTATCATCTCCAACTATTCAAATGCAATGTCAGTTGACATCTCCAGATGCCTTGATCTATTCCCCGCCCTTCTCTTCATCCTTTCCTCTATCGCGCCTCTTTACTCTTGCTCCCACTCTCTGTAACCCCTTGCGTGCTAGTGGCACTCCCGCCTTTCTTGCGATGAAAGGCTTAAAAAATACCATTAAAAGTTCTTGGTTCTTACCAATTTTCAAAATTTGAACGAATAACTAAACACCAGAATTTACTTTCTAATCCCTTTTTGTTGGTAGGACACTTGTGACTAAAGTAGTTGCGTCTTTATCTTTGGGACTTGTGGCCGGTGTTCGAACCCAGAGCTTTGATTCTAATTTTGAATTATTCCAAAGTCTGTTACCCAACGCTACACCAGGTGATTGACTGCTCACGTCATATAGTGCTTAGTAAATTTCAACGACTGCTCTAAGATTTCTCTAACATATGTAAAAGATGGTGATAGAAACTGGCATTATCCTAATAAATTATCATCTATGATGACTGAGGTCGCAGCGTTTTCCCTATAGGCTTCAAAGGTCTTGTCGGAGCCCAGATAATGTCAGATTAATACCTAAACACATTTTTTACTGATAAATCTTTACATATAGATCGATTCACAAGAAGCCATGATTAACGCATTCGCCATGATGGCTGTTTGCATCAATTACCATTTGCTCGCTAACTGGAGGCCTTTACTTGGATCAATGTATAAAAAAAACCCATTAAGCCCGTTGGGCGAATAACAGTAAATATATGCATATATAGTAAAGCTTTTGCAATAATACTTATTTTATCCTTTACTTGTTTACTCGGTCAAATTTGACACAAAAGCATGGGAATTCTAAGCGTTTAAGAAACACTACGCGGCCTCCATCTCCCTGGTGTTTGGCAATGACGTTCTTTCTGCAAAATTCAGATATTTTTTGTGAACCCGAACACCATCATCAGCTATTTTGACTACAAATTAATTTGATTTCCAATCTTCAGCATGGCCCGTCTGCTCAGGCCCATTTGTGTTTCTTCAACGCTCATAGAGTTAACCTGTGGTTTGTGTTTGTACTGTAACTCTTTTGAGTGGAAGATAGTTATAGCTCGTGCTCTGTCAGGGTGCATACGATTTTACAATTCAGAGTTGTCTTTCCCTTAGATTGTCTTGCTATTTAACCCATAGCTGGGGAAAGATGGATTCATACCCTTCGCTAGGGTATTTGTGCGAAAGGGAATACATACATTCACTTATGCACAAATACCATTGGGAAAGGTATGAATACACTTCTTCTCTACTCATCTATGAGTTAAATAGTAAGACTTGTATCTGGAAAAATCATTGTTACAGGTACAAATTCTTTCTATCCCTTCCAAAATGCCCTGGGTTAGCAAGGAAAAGGAAGTCATGCGAGTTTCTATTCTACTGTAGACAGAGAAAATGCTCTAAAATGATAAATGTAATGATTTTCACCGGAATTCAAAATCGGCTCACTGATTTCTAGTTTTGCGCCTCTGACTTACACCACCCGCACACCGACAGTGAATAATTGAAGTAAAAGACACTGACGATGTTTACTTCCGTTAAAGGTTAGCTAAAATACTGCTTTGTTAGAGAAATGATTACTATCGTTTTCTTCAGAGTTGGGAATAGCGTACCTTTCGTGAGATATGACGTCCGAAGCTTGTTTTTTATTTATCAAACACTCACTATGGATGTAGCTGTAAGGAAGTGGACGCAGACTAATGAATAATATTATCTTTTATTCAACTCCTAACTTTGTCAATTACTCTTGGCTAGTGTGTGTGCGTGTGTGTGTGCGCGCGTGTGTGCCTCTGTGTGTGTGTGCCTGTGTGTGTGTGTGTGTGTGTGTGTGTGCCTGTGTGCCTGTGTGTGTGTGTGTGTGTGTGTGTGTGTGTGTGTGTGTGTGTGTGTGTGTGAGCGGCCCGGTCGAGAACGAAACCTACATTATCGTTTGTGATATATGCGAGAGTGTCCAACTTCCCCTTTCTGTCCAACGGTATTCTTCATGGTATTCTTCGGTTTACATGCACTTGATATGCATATACTGGTCTTTCTCTGTAGTTGTTTCAGTGCTGCTGCTAGGCACCTTAATGAAGCGGTTAGCATTAACGCAAACATTTATGCGAAAGGGTGCTAGGACATTTTCATTTCGATCAGAGATAGACGAATAAATTAAATTTATTCACTTTACCAAAAGTAGATATGAAGCGTCCGTCTATTTCCTCATTGCAAAACTCGGATCTGCGCCATAGCAGTTTATGCTGGTAGCTAAGTGACTAACCAGCGAAGAAAGAAGAGAGAAGAGACTTGAGGTCTGGTGCAGTCTGCATTTATTATGAGCGCATGGTGTTAGTAACTTTTGTGTCTTGATTAGTTGATTTTGTCATAATCTAGGTTTCAGGTTCCTTTCTTTTCTGAAGTGCGTCTCTTGAATAATTTTACATTATTTATAGGTTGTGGGTTGGAGAAGGAAAATCATGTATTTTTGTAAAGCGATCATCGAATATGTGTTTTGTTTTTATCTAAATTTTGCCATTTTGATCTGTGTTTTAAGTTATTATTATTATTAATACTATTATTATTATTATTATTATTATTATTATTATTATTATTATTGGTATGTTTTTAAATCAGAGTTTCTAATATATAAACATTTAAAATAAGCGTAAAAATGGTGAGATAATTTACGCAAGGATCCGCACTTTTGTTTTGGGTCAACGCAGTATCTTTACATTCTGTTTCTAATCAACGTGCTTTTGCGCGCTTCCTCGGAACAATATCTTCTCCTGCAACCCTCAACTTAGGATTGGTGTTGCATCTGTGACTTTGCCTAAGTTAGCATTTACCATGCTTCTCAGACACAAGGACGCTATCGAAGTGGATATGCATGGCTGTCTCCAGATTTTATTTATTTTAGATAGGTTTGCTTTATTACAGGGAAAGATTACAAATATAGTCAGATATACGACCTATACACCGGGTCTTCTGAAATCTTTTTGAATCTTTTGCTGAAAGAAATTTGTTCTGCTCCCTAACCTATTGGGTAAAGGTAATTCGAAATCACTGCCTAAAGGATCGCGTACATTTCCGGTAAAATCAACTGTTGGCGATTTCTGCTACGGAAGACGAGACACGTAAAAATCGCTAACTTTGAGTGAAAATAATTATCGAGTTTTTCTATTTCCTTTCACTAAATTTGTATAGCGGAGCATAAACCTCACGTCTTATATTTTTTCTCATAAGTTCTTCAAAGCGGCATCATGTGTTAAACTTTTCTTTTCTGCGTTCATGATGCAAAAAGTTGTAATTAAATTGAAAATTAAAACTTATGACAGAAATCTAGTAGTATGAGGGTAAATATTGTAGTAAAAATGGTATTTTTCCATTATCAGAAATCATTCGGAAGGAGGGAGTCGCTGTGGCTGTTCCGTTATCTTACATTATTCGGTTGGAAGGAGTCGTTGTGACAGATTTGATATCTGAAAACATTTGAAAGAAGTCACTTTTTGTTCCATTATCTGAAATCCGTATGAGAACGAGCCCGATATGCGATCTGAAAGTCGGGAACACTAGAATCAAGCAGACGCGGAAGTTTAAATACCTGGGAATCGTCTTGACAGAGGACGGTAAGTGCGACACTGAGATCCGTAGACGTATTGGGATGGCCAAAAACACATTCGAAAAGCTGGGAAGAGTACTGCGAGACAAGAGGATATTTTTGGTAACAAATAAAAGAATACTGAACTGTTACGTGACATCTGTCCTTCTTTACGGCAGCGAATGTTGGACGATTTCCTCATTGAAGAAGAGGCTTAAGGTGACAGAGATGTGGTTCTACAGGAGAATGCTAAGGATATCATGGAACGAGCATGTGAGCAACGATCAGATTTTAGAGAGGTTGCAAACAAGGAAGAGGCTTATACTTAATATCAGGAAGAATCAGCTGGAGTTTCTGGGACACATAATGAGGAAGGAGGGTCTGGAAAATCTGATACTCACGTGTCGAATAGAAAGAAAAAGAGATAAGGGAAAACAGCGCATGACATACCTGACGGACTTGGACAGGTGGATGACAGCACGTAGTCTGGAGGAAGAAGCAGAGGGAAGGAACTTGTCGAGAGGTGCAAGGGATAGAGGGAGGTGGGGAGCCATGATCGGAAAGGACATAGCACATAAAAAGAAAAGATCAGATGTCATTCGGAGGGAGGATGTTGCTGTAGATGTTTCGCAGTCTTCTTTTTATGCCGGGTCCCCTCAGAATGTAAGCGATCATGGCTGTCCACAACTACCTGCCTTTGATAGCTCTTACTATATTTTGTCTTTCTGCTAGCTCTCCTAAACCCTGTTCCGCTACCCATTCAGTCAATCTCATTAAGTATATTATACGTTGTCTTCCATTGTCTCTCTCGCCTTCAAGAGACATTAAGTCTAAATTACCTTTTTGTTTCCATTTTCTGTAAAACTTCATCGCTGTTCACATGTTTGATCCATTGTGTACTCAGCATCATTCTATAGTCACGTGACATTGAAAATTAAAGTAGGAAAAGTTATTTTCTTTATTTTAATATGCTAATTTTTTTTCGGCATGGTTATTACGTATTAAATTTATTGATGTTTTAAATGTACAATCGCAAGGTGTTATTTTGCGCAAGAAAAAATGCAATAACGAGCAAGTACTGATCGTAAAACAATATATATATATATATATATTATAATATATATATAATATAATATTATATATATGTATGTATATATAGTATATATATATAATATATATAATATAATATATATGTAATATAATATATATATATATATATAAATATATATATATATATATATATTATGGCATAAAAAGCAGGAAATTTTTTATTATAGGTCATGATAAATTTAAAATAAAAACATATATATATTTAAATATGTTTGAAATAGTAGAAAAACGTATTATAGCATAAAAAGCAAGAATTCTTTTTTATTATAGGCCATGATAAATTTAAAATAAAAACACAAACACCAGTCGAAAGGCAAAAATAATAAAAGTTATACTAACAAAGATGCTAGTGACATAGATATATTTGGTAACAATGTTTTTTTCTTCCCGTCCATTCATTCATGTCATCCGCGACTGATTTTCTTTTTATAATTTGTTTTCCCGTTAGCAGTTTTGATGAGAGGGAACGAAACCGGTCGACTGATGTTTGTGTTTTTATTTTGAAATTTATCATGGCCTATAATAAAAAAAAATCTTGCTTTTTATGCCATAATACGTTTTTGTACTGTTTCAAGCATATATATATATATATATATATATATATATATAACAACTTCCTCAATTTTACTCGCCATCCCCTGAATTTTTCAGCGATCTCCAAAGGAGTCGTGACCCACACTTTGGGAAGATCTGATATAGACTGATCGTAAAGAGAAATAGAGTCGCAACGATCTAACAATAAAAAAGATGCTATCATTGTCGAATTATCATTTCATTCAGCTTCCGACATCGTCAAGTGGTCAAAACAGATCTAATTCTTCATTGTTCATTCGCATTTTAACAGTATACAAATCTTGTCACGTTAGACAGCAAATATGCCTTGAGGATAACGTATGAGATTAGATATTGTATGTGCAACATGTACAAAAATGTTGATTGATGAAGAAGTGACGCAGAAAGAATATTGAAATAAATTGGAGACATTTTCTTCTACATGTCGCACCCTTCAGAACATGGGGGACTCAACTATCGCTGTTTCCCCTATCTTTTTTGCACACAATACACCCTGTAAGTGTTAAATTTTCCTATCCCATCTTCTTGATAATGTGTTCAGGGAATTTCATCAATCTCTTCGTCATTCTGAGCAGAAGTGTTCTTTTTGTTACCATATTCTTTCAACCTTATCTGAAATTCCGAAATGAAGCGCTGTCATTTTTCCAGGAATTATTATGACGAGTATCCTTATCTTTGTTATTATTTCGTTCACTAAGTTTCGGTCAGACTACTCTCCGATATTCATAGTACTGTCTGAAACAAAATACCCTCATTATTTCATGTCTAACACCCCCTTGCAACAAGGTCACATCCTTGGTCACTGGCAACAAATAATGTAAAACCTTTCGCCGCCATGTACACCCGGTTGTGTAACCACGTTCAGGGGTCCGTTTCTCAGGGTCTTAGGACGACGTTTTAACCACGGGATAACCCCGCGTTGGTCAATGCTGACTCTGGTCCAAGTTGATTGTTGGTCGCTGGCCGCGTCGATCCACACAGTTTCTGTGCACATTGTGTTCTTAATCTCAGATTGAATGTCGTCGTCGTCTCGCAGCGCTCGTCAAGCCATAGCCGGCGCTATGTTAAGGAAAAAAATATCTTCATGACGAAAATAAATAAAACTAGAAATTCGTGGGGTTAATCTTTAATTGGTCTACATATCTCTTGGTACAACAAAAATTAACCCTTCTCGCGTCAATCTCTCTAGTGTCACTGGACTTTTTTCTAAACTTCTCATAGGCTGAGTTCAAAGTCTTGGAATCAGGAATTCTGGTGGAGGCCTACGTGGATTCCAGAAGCATTCAATGTGCCTTCTCTTAGCTCTTTTATTTTATTGTAATTAACATGGCGGCCATTTAATCATCTTTTGTGTATGAGTGCCTAATTTCTTATTGTTTGTATCCTAATAAAATATAATTAAATTGTTAAATAAAAAACTAGTTTTGTTCTGTTGTTCTTAAATCTTGTTCAGAATCGTTCAAGCAGATTAAAAAGGTGAACACACCTGCTCTACTGAACAAGTAAGTTAAGTTGAATCTTCCTCTGTTAAAAACTCTTTATGTTCTCTGCAATTTTAGACAATAACAACAGATTTTATGCTTGTTCAAATACTTAAGTACCCTATATAGAGCAAGTTTCATAAATGTATGAACAAGTAGAAATTTTACAGGCGTGTTTTAAAAAATATTTAGCAAGAAAAACAACTTTAAGCATAACAACGTGAAAATAATTCAACATCTGAAAAATAAAAATAATCATGGAAATATAAGTTTAATATTTACATTTACAGAGATTTTAAAGTTTAGTATTTAGAACCTTTCTGGGTCTTCCGGGGAAAGTTTTAATATATTTAAGCGAAGTTTATTTTATAATACTGCGTCAGAGAATTAGAGTTTGTTACTGTATTGCTTCGTTCCATGCAATTTTCACCCCAGGTAACTTTAAATCTGTTAAGGTTCACATCTGTTCAATAAAATTTAATTCCTAGCTTTGTGGTGACCAGTCCATGGTACGCAACACACTTTTCTTTTCATTTTGGCAATGACTTCTGCACAAATTAAAACTGTGCTTTGGTTCATTATCATGTTAAGGATAAAAGCCACGGCCAATAAGTCGGAAATCACTTTGTATCATATAATCTGAATCTGGTTATACTTTCTACTGTCCATAATACCGTTTATCAAGCAAATATTTCCATCATCTTCAAAAGAGAATCAGTTCCAGATCATAACGCTATTTCCACAACGCTTAAGCAAACAGTTCAACGTCTGTTCAAAGATATATTACATTTGGTCAATTATCTATCTGGCAAATTTGAGTCGCTTGTTAGTGTGTCCTCACTTTAAGACAGGATTTTGGGATGCAAATCTTCTAGATCATCTATATTTTATTAGCAAATCCAAAATAGTTGAACTGAAATTTGAGAAATTGCAAACTCGCGAGGATATATTCACCTAATCTGTACGCTCCATACTTAAAAATATTTTCTATGTTGTGGATTTCATTTAAGAAGTCGTTTTTATTTGTTCTGTTTTCAACTATGCTTGCTAATTTGTTTCGATATAGGCTTTTATTTTACATAACTTATGGAACATTAAACGTCATTTTACCGTAGTTCTAAACAGCAGGATATAATGCACGTAGTCAAATTCTTTCTTCTATAGATAATTCTTTGTATTTAAGCAAGTTTCTTTGTGTAACTGGTCCCTGACCCTATTTAAATGTTTAATTAAATGAAATTGCATGATGGCGACTTGTAGAAATTATTAATTGAAAATAATTATTAAAATTCCCAGAAGAATAGTTTGAATGTTTGAGGAAAAATTAATAAAGAAACGAATTAAAATTATGTTTTAAAAACAATAAAATGAATTTAAGAACAGTTTCAAGAAGAATCGAACCCAGAATCAACTAGCTAAGATTCAGTAACATTAAAGAAAACTAAAGTCCTCTATCTTATTCACTTCCCGCTGATAAGAAGAAGACTTGATTAATGTGTTATCCGTATTTCTTTGAATCTGAGAAATTAAATTCGGGGGTTTGCTTACATTATACTATCTATCTAAAACGCGTGTGTTCTTACGGAAGTAATGGACCCAAATTCTTCTAGACAAAGAAGACATCTGTTTTTTTTTTTTGTTTGTTTGTTTTTTGCTTTTTTAATTCCCAACCAAGTGTCCTTCCCAAAACACCAATTTCTTTACAGAAAAAGAGAACAAAATTATCAAAGACAAAAGCGAAGGCCATGTGATTATTAACAGACCTTCTAAGATTAAGGCGGTCGGAGTGGAGAAATTAAATATATCAATCTCAAATTTCGGAAGGGAGAATCGTCTATATGAACAACTCGATCCCTCGATGCCATCAGGCCAAGGAACACACGAAGAATTGGGCCTAACAAGGAAAGTCGCCAGTGACTGGCTCCGGTCACACTTCCCGTACCCGTAGTGAAAACACAGGCACACACATGACAGAAGAATTTAATGAGAGTCGACTGGCTGTTTATTACTTTGGCGTGTGCAACTAGATTTCTCAAATCAACATCCGGTAGTAGAGAGCTTGATTTTGCGGTAAATAATAGTGACATTTTATTCACCAGTTTTTCTTTATATTCAATTGTTGTGGATTCTGGGATGAAATCCGGTCTCAAATGAATGACAAACGCAGGAATGAAATATAGCAAATAAATGTATTGACGTAATAATACAATTGGTAATACGGTTAGTAGATCCAGAAATGCGGTTAGTAGCAATAATAATATATATATAGTCTGGGAAATTCAGTATCGAAGTATGACTTCCTTCTGAGTCTACGTGCTCGCAACTGTGACTCCTACAAAGCGGTTACCTCTTCCGGTTAGCTACAACCTTTCACTGTTAGTCTCACTCTCTCACTTTCGGGTATTCACCGGTAGCAGTACAAGTACACACTGGGCGAGTCCACTTGTATAAAAAGGGGTGGACCCCTGAACATCAATGAACCTGTTGTTAGCGCTATCAACAATATTGTGCATTTTATTGAGTTAGTTCCAATCTAATTCCGACATCGCCGTTGGACGCAAAGAGAAAGTTACCACGGCCGTAAATTGAGAATTATTCCTTCTTAACTGCAGTACACAACGTACATAAACGTGTCCACAAAAGACTTCGCCGTCAATCCCAATATCATAAGATTTTGGGAAACTCAAATCAACTCTATGAGGACAACATACCAGCCCCAAACGAGGAAGGAAAAGAAAGCTGGATAAACCGTAAGGTCGGTATTACTCAACAAATCTAGCAGAGCTAGCGACTGAAAGAAGAGGCCAAAGAGAGATAGAGAGAGTCTGTGAATAGGAGCTGTTGGTTATATTTGTGTTTAAGCATTTTTCTGTATTCCTCGATGCAAAACGCAAGGAAAAATAAAATTGAATTAAACAGTTAACTTTAAATTAGTATCTATAAAAACAAAATAAGTACTGTTTTGCTCCAAAATATTAACAGCTTTTGAAAAAAAAAATTAACTGAACTTGACTAATCTATACAAAATTTGGTACAAAGTTGCAGTAATGTTTTGATTACATGTTTATTTGATGTAACCGCATTCGGATGCAATGATGGCGTCAATGCGAGACCGGAATCGTTAATATGTACGCATCATATGGTCTGTATTGATATTGGACATTACTCAGGTAATTGCAGCTTTCAGGAAATCAGTCGTATTGTAGGAACGTTGATTAAGTCTCTCGTTCAACCACGTTTCATTATGTAATAGTCAAGGGGATTTCGGGATAGCGAGTTAGGTGTCCATATGTTTGGTATGATATGGTCATGCAGATTGATCGCGTTCTAATTTTGGATCACCACTGCTTTGTGGGCAGATGCAGAGTCCTGCTGAAATAAATACGGCCTTCAATCGCATATAAGATCTATCCAGCACCTTAGCATAGCCAGCAGCATTCAACCAAAGACCCTGATGTGAGAAATTGTTGTCACGAGGTGTCCTTCATTACTCACCACTGCTAAAACCATTACAAAAGCGGGAAATTTAGTGTCCATAAAATTGGAGGGGGGGGGTATCACAAATACTGTCATTTCACCCGTTCACTTTTTGATTCTGATCAAAGCTTTTAATCTATTAAAAAAAAACAACAAACAAACAAAAAACAAAACAGAGCATGATAAGTACTTCTGGATATTTCAGCCTTTGTTCTTGCGTGTGAGCCGACATGAATTGCCCTTCCTTGTCCACGTACTAAATGTCCTGATGCGACACATTGCGAATTGTGTCCTCGAATACATGGAGATCTCTGGCAATGGACTCTCGTGGGCGTTCCGGGATTTGCATCGATAATGTTCTGCACCTGCCCCTGCACGTGACTCATACTCATATTAACAACTAGCAATAGAGCCCGGCGTTGCACGGGGATGTAACAGTAAGAGATAGATCAAGTATCGACCATCATAAAGACTGAAAAATAAAATTGACAAAGATTTAAGGTTGACGGACACGCATGTCTTAATTAGTTTTATTTTTTTGTTTCTTTTTTTTTACGAATTGGTCAAACCCAAACTCAAACAAAAACACTGTTTTCAATCGTTATGAGTCTACCGATTGAATAGAATTTTATTATAAACAATTGTCTTGTAAATGGAATTTTTAAAGCATTCTGAATGTAAAAATAAAGAAAAAAGTGTGCAAGACAATAAGAAATACTACCTGCAAAAAAAAAAATGAAGTTTTGTTGAAATCGGTTGAAAAATGTAGGAAATCCGATCCCATATATAAATGAACACACACACACACACACACACACACACACACACACACACACACACACACACAACCTTGGTTTTATAATAAGTATAACTCGATATAACTATCATTCTCGGGACAATGATGCCTCTTAACGTATTTTCAAATTGATTTCGTGCAAAAACAATTGTATTTTTCCAATTTTTGGCGCTGTCAGAACCACCACAAGGTAATTTTACGTAGTCCTGTGAAGTTTTGTTGAAATCGGTTGAAAAATGTAGGAAATCCGATCCAATATATAAACGAACAGACACACAGACACACACACACAACCTGGGTTTTATAATCAGTATGATTAAAAATAAATTCATATCACTGAATCATTGGGTATCTTTTTATAAGTGTACATAAAAATAAAAAGCAGCAGTAAGCAAAGTAACCAATTCCTACACTCGGGATTGTTCTATGGAAGTGATTAGTGCAGTGGTTTTCAACCAGAATTCCGCGGAACCCTAGCATTCCGCCAGTAAAGCCCAGGGGTTTCGCAAGAAGTTACACTAGTACTATGATTGACAGTAATTTTTGATTCTCCTGTGCAGATATGTGTGTTTAGGTACCTCCACTAAATCAATAACAAAACAGCAGAGTATGAATAAAAAAAGAGGTCCCAAACTTAAAATAAATGTAATCCATTTAAACTGAAGTTTTTTTTAATACATGTGTAATAACCGTAAAAGCAAGATTAAAATTGCATATGGACCTATACAATATTTTTACAGTTTGTCTTTATATTTTTTTGTAAATAAATCTGAAGATGAGTATTTTATTTTAATAATTGAAAGCTTTTTTTTTGCATAAGACAATTAATTTATTGCAGGGGTTCCTCGAGCCACTGGAAGGTCCTTGTGGTTCCGCTCCAGCAAAAAGGTTGAAAACCACTGCTCTAGTGGATTTAAACATTGTTTCGTGGGTTTGGCGATATAGTAGTTGTAAGTTCAATCATTGGCCGGGTAGTACAGACGTAGACTCGGTCGAAACAGTATAACGAACAATAACTGACTAGTACTAAATAAGAACAACAGGGGAACATCTATCCTCGTAGATTAAAAAAAAGAGTTCGAGTTTTTCTAACGGGTACGTCTAGGTAGTTGTTAATGATCAGTGCTCCCATGTGAAGTGATCAACTCAGGCTCACATCTCGGTCCAACTCTCCTTCTACTTTATATAAATGATCTGATTAAGAGTATACTCAGATTTTTTTTTTGAATTTCTATGCTTCAATTCCAAAATTCGAGATGACCAGAGTCTGATAGCTGATCTCTCCTCTGATCTAGTAATAACGGCTCAGTGTGGGTGGGGACTGGCTGCTCACCTTCAACGCCTCGAAAACCAAACTGGTGACGTTCCAACATCACCAAGCGGACCCTGAATTGTCATCTATCATGATGAACAGATGTTCTTTTAGGGAGTGCTTATTGGGGCTTAAGTTCAACCCGGACTTCATGTGGAACTCCTACATACGATCCATCGTTAAAGATACTAGAAAAATGGTTGGTTCCCTGTACCGCTTCAGTAAGTACCTGACTCCTCGTCCTATCATCTACCTTTATAAGGGCCAGATCAGGTCAAGAATTGAGTACTGCTGACATATATGAACAGGAGCTGCCCAGTCTTCACTTTGGATAGAGTCCAAAAGCGTCTCCGCGTCCTTGTGGGTAATGATTTATTTTACACCCTACAACCCCTTTCTCACAGAAATAACATTGCAAGCCTCTTGCTACTATTGCCATGGGAAGTATCCAGACGAACTACATTCCTTAGTTCCGCCATCTAAGACCCGCAATGCTAAGCACATTGTAGCGAAGCACCCTTATTCCCTTCGTATTTCATTGGTGAAATGTATAGTTCCACTCAAGCAACAGAACAGCTGTTTTGTGGAACCAGCTACCAAGAGGAGGCTTGCCCGATCACTACAATCGTAAACTGTTAAAGTCTAGGGTTAACCGTTATTTTCTCCACATATCCCCATAAACTGTGTCTCTTACAATGTAACCCTCTACCTCAAATGGCTCTTGGGCCTTGTACCGGGGGGGGATTATTAAAAAAAAAAGATATTCGAAATGATACCCGGATTGACACCTAATAAAACGTTTTGATAATAACAACAAAAACGAGGTCAATCGTCGTAATCGAAATAATGTTAAATTCCCATCCCAGAAAGACAGGTAAAATATTTTTCTTGATAACTTACTTCAAATTGTAAATATCATATTAATTAGAACTTTCATAATTTTTCTTTTTCTTTAACTTATTGCAAAGTAA
>CAHIKZ030004259.1:47500-147500 GCA_903632075.3 Acanthosepion pharaonis
ATGCCGATTAAAATGGAGTATAGCTTTCACCCACCCAGTTATGTACAGAGATCCACTGTGAATCGGTTGGTGCAGTGTTGTGGAACAAGTATAAGTAGATTATTATACTGAGTTCGATACCCACGGATGTTTATAAGCTTCTTAAATATCAAGGAAGCTTCGCCGTTTTGTTCTTTTATGTCTCGTCTTTACACGACATGGGCGATCATGGTTCTCCATAACTTCTTAACCTTTGTAGAACTTAATGAAATTTGAATTTTTGCCAATAACTCGTTCACCCCCATACATTCACACAAGCTTCTCGGGTAGATGGCCGGCTAGTATAATTGGCCCAATCATTTTTGGGTCCCACAATTTGTGCCAAAGTAAGCTAAACTTAGTAAACCTCGATATGTGTGCACTCACCATAGAGCAGGTGGTACAAACTCGTTTAAGCAAGATATTTATATTGTAGAAAGTTCTCACCTCACCCAAGACTTGGGACTTTGTTTCGTAAATATCAGATGGACATGCGGGTGGGGTAACAGATAACCTCGGAATGAGAACTCAGAAAACTGAGTTAGAATTCCAGTCGAATTCGTTACATTCATTTTGGCGCAAAGAGTCTTGGGAAAGGTACGAATCCATCTCTTCTTCCCCAAATTATAGGCTAAATAATAGAACTTGTATATGGAAAAATCATTGTTATATCCTAAAAATGTCCTTACAATTCAAAATAGATTTCGGCTTTAAATAACCCACAAAGGGCAGATAAGCCATAATAATCAATCAAATCACTAATACATATTTTTATCAATGCTACAATTTAAGAAAGCAAAGGTTTCGACCGACTCATTATTTTGCCTTCCCAATGCCCTCGTAGCAGTTTTTTCTCCTTCTCCAAATACTGTTAATAAATACTCGCAATAATTGAAAGATGGAACCCCACAGAAACTACTATTTCGAAAATACTCTTTGCTACAACTTTTTTTTATCAAAGAATTATATATTTTCCTCTCGTCCATAACTGCGGAATTCAACATATCAAAATGAAGTACTCGAGAGCCACTTAACTTTATATATATCTCATCACCTCATGCGTAGTTGTTATGAGACAGTAGCTATTATTCTTGCCACGTGTCGTTAGAGATGGTTTGGCTCATCAGTTTGTGTGTGTGTGTGTGTGTGTGTGTGTGTGTGTAGAACTGCTGTGGTTACAGTGATAGTTATCTACTGTTGCATATTTACGCCTGTTTTTAGTATTTGCCCTGTCAGAATATACGTAATTATGAGAATGAATGAAATTTTTGTAGTATTGATTTCATAAATCCTACCCATAATATGACAAAAACAGCTCAGCTACTTGAATATAAGTATCTAGTTATATTTTAAAGCTGAAGTTTGGTTATAGCATAAAAAGTAACTTTTAACCAAGACTTTTGTATTGGAAACATTTTCGTTTTAATAATGAATAAATATTTACTTTCATTTTATATTCTGTTGAGGTGGCGTGAATAGTGTAACGGTTATCAGCATGGCAAGTAAATTTGGCGTGTCTGTTTTGTTCATTTCGAGTTAATTCCCTTGGATAAATCCATCTTGTTCAATCTAGTTGTTAAACAGCATAACACACAGGGTTATTGTCATACCTGAACGTACCTATTCTATTATTAATAGACTGTCCCACACATAATAATTAGTAGTAGTAGTAGCGGTCGCCAGTTGGGCTCAGTGGTGTTGAGTGAGTCAGTCGATGTCGGACATTGAAGTATCAACCATCACAACTAGATTGCTGCGTCATTAACTCTTATTTCAAGTTCCTAACGTTTTGTACGTCGAACTTATTGAAATACAAGCCTCCACTGTGAAAACTACTCTACAACAGTTATCCTGCATTCTGATGATAACTCTGAATTCATATTCATAGACAAGACAAAAGGAAACCACTACCTATCTCAAGATCGCATGTCAATTCACAGATAATAAAGAAAAGGAATTTGTGGAAAGACATGATCGCCTATGTACTGAAATTAAAGAAGGCCCTTATGATGATGCTATTATATTTGTGTTGTCAACAAGTATCTTATGAATAGGGTCCGGTAGGTCTCCATGAGTATCTGTATAAATGCCTACTTGAGAACTGATGACATCAGAAAAGGATCCAAGATATCAGAAGAAGAGGAACGATAGAGAAAGAAGAAATAGCTGACTGAGTTTAGCAGAGAAAAACGGCGGCACATGTAAGAAAGTTCTGGAAAGCCAAGAGTCAGTTCCCTAGCCAGTGGGAGATGTTCTCGAAAATTAACATCCAGGCCGTGCATGTGGACAGAGTGCTTCTTAAAGAGAGAAAGATAGCCAGGAATCGAGCATTCAGAAGAGAGGATTGAAGAATTGCTTAGTTTCGCAGAGAGCGATGATGTCCGGAGAGTGTTCGAAGAAGAATGATTCCACAGTGCCCACCGGGAGTGCTTGCAAGGGCAACTTTCCATGCGTGACATGGTACAGCAAAAATCCTGATATTATGCAATTGTTGATTAGATCAGCTTCTCTAGACACTACCCCAGAGATCGGGCTCCTAACTACCAGTCGGGATGCTGCAACCAGAAAACTGTCAACTCAGTACCCTCAGTATGAAGAGATGTTGCCACCATCCACTCTTATCACCAAAAATTCATGACAGCTACACCTAAGGTCTCAAAAGAAGAAAAGAACCGGAAACCCTTCCTAAAATGAAACAAGGGATTAGCCTCTATATCGGTTCAAGAGAAATTGGAGGAGTATGAGCCGGGTTATAGAAAAACCTATCTACTATTTAAAAATGAAAATTGTTAAGTTTTAATAACACTGACATTTCATTACAACTTAAACCAACACGTTATTAATAAAGAACAAGACTTGTCTATGTAACTGCTGGGACGAGCTACTTTCGCTGGTTCTCAAACTGCATGAATTTAAGCGTGCTACTACGTTGGCATCTCAGTCCCACACTTTCACTGTCGAAACTGTTAAATGTTACCGTCTCTTCTACTCCAATAGCTTCATGTCTCACACTTCCTGTCTCTGGAACTCCCTTCCTCTTACTTGCTTCCCTAATAGCCATAATATTCAACTATTCAAATGTTATGTGAATCGACATCTTCAGATGCTTTGATCTAATTCCTCGTCTTTCTCTTCATCCTTTCCTCTATCACGCCTCTTAACTCTTGCTCCGACTCTCTGTAACCCCTTACGTGCTAGTAACATTTCCGTCTTGCTTGGGGTGAAATGCTTAAAATAATAAAAAAAATGTATGCGGGACGGCTGAAAAATTCATAGGCTGACTAAAATCTATCTACGAAATTTTACATAGTTAAACCTAGAGAGCCAGACAAACCTACCAAAGTTTCACCTAAGCGGATCGTCAGGGAAGGCTGAGCGAGTATAGTTTCTTGTACTTATAAGATTTCTATTAAGAATATGAACTTTTACATATGTGAATTTACGAGGGGTGCTGAAAAGGTTTCTACAAAAATCTGATCAAATAACAAACATCAGAAATTTTATTGGGAAAAGGCACCTTCGGTATTCCCCAAAAGATTTCGAGTTCATTATTTTTTTCTTTTTTCATTGTAATATTGCAAGCATTACTCATTTTGCCTGTTCTTTGATTTTTTTTAATCGGGTGATTATTATTTTTTCTACCTGATCGCCAGTAATTACTATATCAATATATATGTAAGCATTAGAATCAATGAAGGCTTTGACGTATTAAAAAAATAAATCCAATTTGTGATATCGATCATATAAATAATTTAGTTTACTAAAAAAAGAATCATGCTCTAATTGTTTGAAGACGACTATGTATCTATCAGCCTATCTTAATAAAATTTCATACTCGAATTTAAGCAGTATTTTAATGTAATTTTACATGCAGGTAGATAAGCATATATACATTTATATAAACACACATATGTGTATGTGTTTATGTAAATGTACATATTTATATATATATATATATATATATATATATATATATATATATATATATATATATATATATATATAAAAGTGAACATATAAGTCAACACTTAGAGGCGACAGTCTGTTTCATGCTAGATGCAATCGTCAGGCCAAACACGCTCTATCTCTGATATTGAGCACTTTATCCCATAAATATAGCACATCTTAAGACTATATTTCTTCATATATATATATATATATTTATGAATAAAAATGACAATAGGAAAATGGTAATTGCTGACGCGTTTTCGTCCAATGTGGACTTTATCAAAGCAAAATACGAAATTTCGTATTTTGCTTTGATAAAGTCCACATTTTAGTCAGCAATTACCAGTTTTCCTATTGTCATTTTTATTCATAAATATTGTCTTCTCTACTGGTTAAATCAGAGAAATTTTTCTATCAATATATATATATATATATATAGGAAAAAAATATATATATATATGAACAGTGTGGACATTGGTATCAGTATTGGATGGCGGCAGTAATAAAATGCAAATTATCAGGTGTTGCCAATCGTATCCCGAGGATTGCGTTTAAGCATGAAACAGACTGAAACATCCTGTGTTGATACCAATGCCCATACTGTTTATATTTATATACACTCTGGTCATAGGCTTACGACCACATCGCGTTGAAACACTAGTTTTAGAATAATCAAGAACCTATACTAGCAACAAACAGCATGCATACGCATAGGGAACGAGTTCAGTGAATATACGAAAATAGAAAGGGGCATAAGGCAGGGGTGCGTCTTCTTAGCTGACCTGTTCAACCTATAAAGCGAGGCAATTCATAGAGAATTGGAAAACCCTACCGGGATTTAGTATTAACGCCCACAAACTTAACTACATAAGATACGCAGACGACATAGTACTGATAGCAGACACGAAAGTGAAATTATAAAATCTTCTACAGAAGGTAGCGACGGAGAGTGAGAAGAAAGGACTAAGCATAAACTACAAGAAAACAGAATGCATGGTAAGAGGAAGAGCCCGAAATGCGATTTGCAGGTCGGGAACACTAGAATCAAGCAGACGTAGAAGTTTAAATATCTGGGAAGCGTCTTGACAGAAGACGGTATGTGCAGCACTGACATCTGTAGATGTATTGGGATGACCAAGAACACATTCCGGGCTGGGTATTACGAGACAGCGGGATTTCTTTGGTAACAAAGAAAAGAATACTGAGTTGTTACGTGATATCTGTCCTTCTTTATGGGAGTGAATGTTGGACGATTTCCTCAAAGATGAAGAAGAGACTCGAGGCGACGGAGATGTGATTCTACAGAACGATGCTATGAATATCATAGACCGGGCGTGTGAGCAATGATGAGGTCTCAGAGAGGTTGCAAACAAAGAGGGGGTTTATACTTAATATCAGAAATAGGCAGCTGAAGATTTTGGGGACACATGGCCTGAAGAATCTGATACTCACGGGTCAAATAGAAGGAAAGAGAGACAAGGGAAAGCAGCGTGTGACATACCTGACGAGCTTGAATAAGTGGATGACAGAACGTGGTCTGGGAGAGGAAGCAACCGGAAGGAGATTGCTGAGAGCTGCAAGGGATAGAGGGAGGTAGAGATCCATGATCGCCTACATCCTGAAAGGACATGACACATAAAAAGAAAAAAATATTTGTAATTATTGTATTCAATATCTACAGATAAGTGAACACTTAATTTTATTAGTTACTATCTCTCTCTATATATATACAGTACGTATATTAGAATGTATTTTTATTAACACCACATATATTTATCACTTTAATTATTTAATTAATTAATGTCATTATTAGTGGATATTCGTATTTCAGTAGGCACTTCGTTTATATATCAAACAGTATTTATTTTCACTTACAGGCTTGAAATTTCGAGAAACCTTATTAATTAAAATTCGCGCTCTTCGACAAGAATGGAACTTGCATCCTTGCAGAGAGTGTCACCGTTTATCGAGGTACGCCTATACCGCTTTGGGCACGAAGAGACAGACAGTCTGGCGAAGAGAAATTTATGCTTTCAAGCGAAATTTTTTTTTATCAATGATCTCTCGAATATTTTCATATCTGCACGCTAAAATCTGTCGGATTAATAAATAAAAAAAAATTCTAATAAATTCTTTTTGATTCCGTTTGGATACGAAACTGCGTGCAGATTGTGATACAATTCAATGTCTAGTAAACGAAAGTGGGTAAGTGATATTTTGGAATTTATTTGTTTGTTCCCCCCCCACACACACACACTTTTTATTTTTAGAAATGTTGTGCAATTTACAGCAATTTATCAAATGCATTAGTCATACATAGAAATAAATTCAACCACAACATTTATCTAAAGAACGCCACACTTATCAAAAAAGAAACTAACTTAGAAGGAAAATTTTCGAGAGTGCCGTGATCAGATGTTATAAAAATATAAATCTGCGCCACGGATTTTTTTTTTCAATATCTCCATTTCCTGAAAGGATTACTGCTTTCCCAAGCCAAGGTACATGATTACAAAAATATTAAAAAATTAAAAGAAAACAATTAAACTCAACACCTCATGTTATTCAAAATAGATAACACATAAATTAATCCAAAACTAAATTAATTTAAATACTATTTGCATAAAATTTCTAAAAGGAAAAAATGATTTACTCATTTTCATTTATTGGACATTGAATTGTATCACTTCGTGTTCCCCATACCTTACCTGACGTTTCAGCTATACTGATGAATATTGATGAGCGTCCCTAAGTCAAAAATTTTGCAAAAACAATAAATACTTATTAACAAAATGAAATGCTTGTATTTGGCTTGATAAAGTCCTACAGGGGAAAATAAATTAAGTTTGTAAGCTTTTCCGTTTTCCGTTTGTCTTTTTTATTCATATATATATATATATATATATATATATATATATATATATATATATATATATATCTCCGTCGCCTCTCTCTGTCTTTTCTACAAATACTTTCATGGTAATTGCCCCGATGAGCTGCTTTCACTGGCCAAGCAATGTTCTCCATGGATTCAAGCGCCCTACGAGGCTGGCATCCCGCTCTCACCCTTACACTGTAGAAACTTTTAAGTGTAGCCGTCTCTTCTACTCCAATAGCTTCATACCTCGCACCTCTCGCCTGTGGAACACCCTTCCCAATTACTGTTTCCCTGAAAGCTATAATCTCCAACTATTCAAATGTAATGTCAATCGACATCTCCAGTTGCCTTGATCTACCCACTATCCTTCTCCTCATCCCTTCTTCTATCACTCCTATCTGCTCTCGCTCCAAATCTTCTGCAACCCCCTGCATCCTAGTGGCTTCACGCCTTTCTAGGGGCGTAATGCTTAATATATATATATATATATATATATATATATATATATATATATATATATACACACACACTATAAATTGTCCTATCTATGTCTCAGTCAAAGTATACCTGTCTCTTCAAATCTGTCCATTAATCGTTCATATCTATACATATTTCTTTTTTTTTTGGCGTTCTCTTTTTATTTTTTCCTCCTCCCAGCGCGCTGGGCGTGGCTCACCGTTACACGCTCAACGAGTGGGCAGTAGTCCGCCTTGTTCTCGGCCTCCGTTTCGCCGCTGTCACTATAAAAGCCTCGAAGAAGACGAAACCAGTTTAAGTAAAAAAGATAAAGGGCACAGATTCCTATAACGATAACTACCTGCAGAAGAAAAACCGTATCACTGACACTGAGGAAAAAAAATTAAAAAAATAAATAAATAAGAAAGAATATATATATTTTTTTACAGCATAACTTTTCCAACGACAACGAGGCCAAGCAATGTTCTGCCGAAATCCAACTTTTGGGAAGGTGAGTAAATTCGTTTTATTTCTATTATTTTTTAATGAGCTTTCTCCATGTTTCGTGTTTAATATCTTTCTTTCTTTTAAATCTTAGATGTTCTAATCTAATATGGAATATTTTCTGAGCCCTTCCTTCAGTTCTTCGCGTCCGTCTTTCGTTTTCTATCTTACTCTCCCTCTCTCGCACTTTCTTTCTTTCTTTCTTTCTTTCTTTCTTTCTTTCTTTCTTTCTTTCTTTCTTTTAAATCTTAGATGTTCTAATCTAATATGGAATATTTTCTGAGCCCTCCCTTCAGTTCTTCGCGTCCTTCTTTCGTTTTCTATCTTACTCTCCCTCTCTCGCGCTTTCTTTCTTTCTTTCTTTCTTTCTTTATAACTTAACGTTCTTCTTAAAGGTGTTTGCGCCTTCTTTCGTTTTCTCTTTTAGACACTGCCTCTCACGCACTTTTTTTATTCTTTCTTGTTTGTTTTTTTCTTTTTTTCTTTCTTTCTTTCTTTCTTTCTTTCTTTCTTTCTTTCTTTCTTTCTTTCTTTCTTTCTAGTTAATGTATCAATTAATTATTATTATTATTTGATAATCGTACTAACAAAAGCAACAATAATAATACCATACGAAATGTTTCGTGTACCCCAAACAACACGAAATCTTCAGCGAACTTATTATGTATTTTCTTAAAACATGTAATTTTCTATATTTTCGAATTTTATACGCACAGATTTTTTCCCAGGTGCGAACGTTTTATCCAATCTTGAAGCTCTTGTGTATGAACCTATAAAAATTATTATAATAGTATAATAATTTTTCTTTAAATACTATGACGTAGGTGATTATGGCTCTTCACAAATTCCTTTTCTTTATTATCTGTGAATTGTCATAGCTTCTTGGGAAGGTGTTTTCTCCATGGTTTTGGTTTCAAAGTAGTCCTTCTGCTAGATTACCTGCTAGGGCCGGCGCTAGGGTATCGCCCCTCTACCCGCTCGAAACTTTGATACGGGTGGGAGGTTGCGCTTTTTTAAAATTACCAAAAATCAGGGAATTATCCAATTTAAATGAAAATTTCAGTACATATTCATTAACTATTTACTTTTAAAATGAATAGTTTTTTTTATTTATTTAAAAGAAATCTGAGAAAATGTTATTCTTTTTATAATAACCACCAATATTTCCATCACTAAATTTTACTCGAAAACAAGTGGCAAATTTTTACATTTCCATAAAGAATAATTGTCGACGCATCTCCGATGAAAAATGTTTTACAAATATTCCAACACAACACAAATGGGATTGTCTTAAAAATTTGTTTTAAAAACAGTGTTTCAGTTTTCGGGAAAATATTTCATCTTTAAACATTTTTATTTTTTAAGCGATCATTTTCTCGGTTTTATCTTTCTAGAAATGTAAAAAATAGGGACTAGAAATATTATTTTAATTAATAGCCGTGGACTTCTGGTTAATTGTGAGGTTCGGCGTAGTAAGCACCGGCCCTGTCGATTATTATAATGGCCTACGTCCTGGTGTGATTGACAATATAAATTAGGTAGAAAAAAAAAAAAATACAAAAGCAAAAAAAAAAAAAAAAACCTGCTGAAACTAGCCATTTGGAGCTCCAACCACATAGGAGGTCCCACCTGCCATGCAAAGACACGATGTATATTATTAGTTGATGACTCACAATGTAATGTCAGTTTAAAAATAATTTTAAAAAAATGTCGGATAGCCAGAAAACAGTGCTGAAAAAAATGGCAGAGGCTACGGGGGTCGGGGGTTGGTGTCTCAAAAAACGCACCAGTTGGGGGTTTCAGGGTTAAAAACGCGCCGGCCCTGCTCTCCGCCACACAAGGTTAGAGCGCCCAGTCTCCACTGCTTATTTTGACCCATAGAGGAAGAAGAGATAAATTAATTTATTTTCTAAAGGCATTAATGTGAAATGTATTCAACAGACGAGGTCGGATTTTGAACTCGTCTTGCCTACTCCACTTTCCGCGCCGATAACCGTTTAAAGCTGTTAGTAGTAGTAGTAGTAATAATAATAATAATAAAGAGATAAAATTTGTAATAGTTGTTTCAATAATAATAATATATCTGTATAAGACACCATGTGTTTTGTCATTCACTTTCATAGTAATACGTTTGCTTGTAATAAACTTTTATGAATAAACGAAACAAACAAATCCTTTACTCATTCGAAAGTTCTAGCTAAAGTTAATGAACTAAGTGACATATCCGTGACACCGGCTATCTTCTGCTTAAGCAGGTATGTAAAATCAATTTACAAATATTAAGTTACGCAGAGTGTAAAGATACGACACTGATCAGAGGCAGAAGCCCGGGTGGCAACATATTGATCCGAGGCAGAGTGGAAAATTACTATACTGATCCGAGATAGAAGAGCAGGTAGTATTATTTTGATCCTTGGCAGAATGTAGAAATATGAAACTGAACTGAGGGAGGAAACCGTGTAACAACATATTGATTCGAGTCCGAGTGTAAAAGTACTACAAGGATCCGAGGCACAAAACTGGGTAGCATTTCTTCGATCCTAGGTAGAGTGTAGAGATAGACGGATCCTAGTCAGAAAACTGGGAAGATTGTAAATATACTCCACCGGTCCGAGGTAGAAATATCAGTCTCCGTGTAGATGATCCGGTCAATTTTTTTTTTTTTTTTTTTGCTCTTGTATATTGAATATATTTAAAAATGAAATGAGACAATCTTCTAAACAATTTTACATAAGTAAACGGCACCGAAGGATTTCTCAGTACAAGCCAGTAAACCTGATTTAATTTGTCTCTGCTCCATCAGAGTGAAAACTGAAAGAGAAAATATTTGGATCTTACTAGAGAACAGGAAAATAAATTTTGGAACTAACGGCTGTACTCATCATCATTAGTGTACTTCGAATTGTCCCGAATAATCTTGCAAGGAGTCTGTAAGAATTTAAAATCTACCCTCACCACAGCATCAGCCAAATCCGGAAATCAAAAGAAGAGTGATAGAGTTTTGGGGACAGTTATTCTCACTTATTCTCTAATAAAAGTTAAAGGCAGTAATTCAGCATGGTCCTCATGGTTTCTGATCTTAATTGATTTTATATTTTCCATTATCTCATTTCAACCCAGGCATTTACTTTACAAGCATACTGCTTGTAAAGAGACCTTAAGACGCAAGGTGTTGGTGAGTGTGAAAGAATATGAGAAAAAAAAAAACACTATTAAGGATAGAGAACAACAAAAGAACTAGAATTAAAAAGACAGAAGATGATGATTGACATTGCATTACAATTTTTAAAGATCAAATTTGACTGAAAAGCAAGAAACCGGCAGAGAGTTCCACAAGCGAGAAGTACGATAAAAGAAACTATTAGAATACAACTTATGGTTACATCTTTCCATTTCAACTGTAAAAAAATATGAGACCTTGCCGCCAATCTAGTACTGCGCTTGGTACCATAGAGCAAAGTTCACCAGAAAAATTACCATGAAAGTATTTATAGAAACGTCACAGGGCATCTACGTTACGTTAGGAAAATGACTGAACCCATGATGCCAGGCCAGGATATATTGCATATTCTTTGAATTTTTATCAAGAATCTCTAAATATATAGCACTGATATGTTTCTGTTAAAGATGATATTATATATATATGGATAAAAATAAGACAATTAGAAAATATATTTCTTAGTCATTCCCGACGCGTTTCGTCAATCCGACTTTTTCAAGGCAAGTTTAAAAGCGAAATGTTTTTAGTTTTATTAAATTCAAAATATAAAGGGAACGCTCCTGTGTAAGCCTCCTTCTGGATCTATCTATCTATCTATCTATCTATCTATCTATCTCTATATATATATATATATATTGGTGATTTAAGATGGGCTATAATAAATATCTCGTTCAGTTCGATAGATTTGTTTGGCAGTTGCCTGACATGAACCAGTTGGGCATGTCCGCTAGGGTTTGACACACTCTGCATCTCTGTTCATGAGCGGGGGTAGTTAGGGAGTATCATAGCCAAAAGGTAAAAGGATTGTTTTTATCAATTATCTCGTAACTTTGTTGTGTTCTCACCATTTGCCTGTATCTTTTCATTCTCTCTATACAATTAACATTATCCATTATCTCACGCCTCTACTCTCCTCTCACTTTTTGACTGTATCAGCTCATTCTCTCCCTAGTCCCTTCCAATGAACTTAACATTTTCCATTATCTCAAGCATCTGCTTTTCTCTCACTATTTGCTTGTATCTTCTCATTCTCTCCCTTATCCTTTCCAATGAACCTAACATTATCCATTATCTCATGCCTTTTCTTTTCTCTCACCATTTGCCTGTATCTTATCTTTACTTTCTTGAATATTCCTTGCCTGTCAACACTTTTATCTAAATGTTATACAAGCATAGATTAGTTTCCCTTGCGAAAAAGAATTAAGGATTACAAACATTTTATAATACATCCTCTCTTTTATCAGTCTTTTGATCTATCTCTTCATTAGGAATGTTAATAAATCGCAGCAGTTTTTATGCCTTTTTATCCTTACCTGTCTTTCAATCTTTTTCTCATTGTCTACTTGATTTTCAATCTTTTCTGTATTTTTATTTATTTCTAATCAGCAAGTCTGTCTTCTTGCGTCTTTCTTTCGTCTCTATTCTTTCACCTCCCCTTTCCACATATTAGATTTGTGCAAGAACTTCCAGTGAAGGATTAGAGTTTCAAATGCGTATTCAATCATTTGGTTTCAACAAAGTGCGTTTGGAATTTTCACGAGCATCTGCTTGCGAAAGTTCATTTTCATTTTTTTTCTAATTTTCTTACCACCGAAGTTTTCACTTAAAATCCCGATTTCCCTCCTCTTCTTTCATGCTCTTCCAATTCCTTCCCTCTTCATATTATCATGTATTTATCTAATTGATCCTCGGTAGAAAAGCATAGCGCTCTTACATGAAAATCCTATAAATAATAATAATAATAATAATAATAATAATAATAATAATAATAATAATAATAATCCAACCATATAATAATTATCAATGTGTATTTATATATTTTCTGTTCCATCTGTAGTGGGAAAGATGGTAAACCAGCTTAAGTTAGTAAATTTATGAGGAA
This sequence comes from Acanthosepion pharaonis, assembly GCA_903632075.3. Lineage (NCBI taxonomy): Eukaryota > Metazoa > Mollusca > Cephalopoda > Sepiida > Sepiidae > Acanthosepion > Acanthosepion pharaonis. Next base: position 60,407 of record CAHIKZ030004259.1, read on the forward strand.
TTACTTTCTTTAGTTGTTTTAATATACAAATAAAATATTTATCTGGATTTTGACAAAATTAGTTCCCGAGCAAAATGAAACGTTTAATTAATCATTTCCTTTGCTATTGCGTTTCTTAGATTGCATTTTTATTTGTTCAAGCTTTTCATGTGAAGCATTCACATACCTTTGTATATTAAGTGTTTTGCTTCAACTTGGTCTTGAAATAGGCTTTGTTGTCGCCGTCTTTGTCGTTCTGTTGCTAATATTTTTCTTTCGAGAGGTATTTCTATTTCACTGTTATATTAAAAAAGGCGCTTTCTATAATACCAGGAGTAATCAATGAATCACAGATACCACTGGATGTCTAAAAAAATATAAAAAGGACGGCTTAATTAAACGGTTCATTTGTCTCTGTTTTAATTGTGAATTATTTCAGCTTTATTGAATCTCATTAACAATGCTTCAAGACTATTAAAACTTTCTAACAATTGCTCTCATTTTTGCGCCCTATGTCGTCTCTGGGTCTCCACGCTACTACATAAAACGGTACTAGCAAAAAGGACGATTTCTTTTGCTTATTCGTTTTTATTGGAATATAGTGACAGACGTGGCAGCTTTGGATTCTAAGAGACTGCGAGAGGAATGACGTCACGAGAATGCATATCGTTCGTTGGCTTAACATCCCTCCACGTGTGGTTTTAGTCTGTCTCTAGAATCTGGGTGCGGCAAGCGTATTGACGCTTCAAAATTCTTGTGGCCTTCTGTTAAATTCGCGCCGTTTTGGACTTATATTCCAAACCCAGATAACGGCAATCAGTCATTGTCAGAATACTACAAGGCATTCTCGCCTTGGCCTTCGCATTCTGTAACAGTACACTAGTAATTATTAATCAACTCATCCCAAAAAAGATGATAATGCCACTAAGACTCAATGGGTTACTAGGAGTAAAAGAGAATAAAAAAAACTAGAAGTAACCGGAAACTCAATCGACAAGAAAAGAAGTGATAAACTTCTACTCCTGTTCGAAAGACCGGAAGGTGTGTGAACCGGACGGTAGGCGGTCCTATCTACTGCTGTTGGAATATATGTATGAATAGCTATATCTCATGAATATGAATAATTATATACATCGAATGACGATATAGCATACAATTTGTAAAGCTGTAGGTACGAGATGGCATCACTGTTATCAGCTCGGAAAATAAAATCGATGAACCCAGTTCGAATTTCGGCTTAAACTATTCACATGCACTGATTCTTTCTGAAAATACATACATCTTTCTTTCAGCTGTCTTTCTCATCATCAGATATCTTGGCAAAATATCTTTTCACTAGTATGTCACGATGCTTGATTGAAAAATAGGTGAGTGAGCATTTGAGTAAACTACCAAAACCACTTTCCTATACAATAGTAAACAAAGAAGCTGCCCGAAACAGTTTGCTTTCAAAGAGATCAATATGCATATCTAAGAATAACTTTGTGTCATGTACAAAGTTATGTATGACAACCAAACGCAATCCAGAGAGATAAAGATGAAGGGAATTGTTTCATCTTTTGTTTTGTATAAACGTCGCCACTGAATCATGTTAAATAGTGTCATCTATCGTAAGATTTATTTCAGTTCTGGATAAATCATGAAAATCACTAAACGTGAATCTTCATGCAAGTCTAACATTAAACAAAAGCCGAACAAAACAGGAGCTCTAACCAAATGAATATGATTGAATGTCACGCGTCAGATTTCAACGGGTAAATTTGTATTAGGTTCGTTTCAAGATACAGCCTTTGTTTGGTGACAGGATCGAGCGTTGGGTTATTAATGGTCACGTGCATATGATTTTGTGTGAGCGAATGCGGCCAACAGCAGTGTTTGTTTTCGTACATCTGTATAAAAGAGAAAAGAAAATGTCAAATATCACCGCTTTAGAAAACTGAACGAACAATGAGCTTCATACAAAGTTGCTAATGCACTGGGATTATTTTTACTAATATTGCCGAAATAAGTCATGTCAGTTCGCAATCTGTAGCAGGCGGAAACAGTGACTCCAGATCTTAGGTGAAGAAATGACGATATAATGTTATCGTTTTATGAGGTTACGAACTTGTCTCGTAATGATTTCAGATGCAACACACACACACACACACACACACATATATATATATATATATTAACTGATTTAAAAATATGGTTCCTTCGCTACACAGGAATTACTATGTTTCAAAAACCGAAGCTAAAAACTTCAAATTTAATTATATAATTAAATTAAAAGCATTAGTTCCGTTTCATCTTCAAGCGAATTTTGGAATAACTTATTTTTAAATTTACTGAGTTTTAAACGCATATACAATTCATAATTTTTTTGTTTCTAAGGATACAGAGAATTCTAATCATTTAGACAGGGGCGGTAGCGTATTCATTTTTATTAACTATTATTGTATCAATTATGAGTTACGTTTGAAAAAGAGGTTAAGTCTTGTTAGGGTAGGGATGCATTAAATATAAAATTTAAAAAAATGTGAGCTGGTAATAGACATACTTATATTTGATATGAAAAAATAATTTTTAAATAAATTAAGTAATTCTATTGCATTTATTTGGTTTAAAAAGAAATATAGTCTATTAGTAATTAAGAGTAAAAATAATATTTTAAAATTTGTAGTTCAATATAACGTATTCTAAACCAAACACCCTTTTTAGAAAGAATCTTTATGTTAACATAAAAGTTTCGGCTACATGTACCCAGCTCAACTGTCAATTGATGAGATCTCCACGCCTGTCTAGTACTACGCTTAAATTCATGAAGTCTAGGTACCATATCGAAGAGCGATATTTATTCTGTTTTCTACAGAAATGTGGCACTAGGCCGAAAAGGGGATTGGGGAAAGGACGGTCTTCTTCTGTCTTAACTATAACTTAGTTAACCGAAAACATTGACCCAATCGTGCGAACAATATTCCTTACACCAAAACAACACATTCATACGTACCTTTCTTACTACAATCACCATAATACCTCTTTGTCTCTATTAAAATACTAACTAGTCTCCATATTTACAATTCATTACCATATCGAAGAGCTCGTTCCAACAATTACCATGAAAGTATTTATATAAAAAGCACAGAGAGGCAACCTTACGTCGTTGGGTAAGTGACTGAATTCGGGCTGCCAGATCAGGACCAATAATATTGCTGATTCTCCTTTGGATCTTATCAAGGATCTTAAGATAAATAGCAGGGACACCGGACCATATGTGGCAGCAATATTCTAAGCATGGACGAATGGTAGGCTTATAGATATGTAAGATAAATTCTGGAGAGAAAAAATTGTCGTCTCGCACGACACAATGAACCGACTTTCTTGGCAGCTGACCTAGCAATGAATTCAATATAGTCTTTCCACTTCATGTTAGTCACTTTCCTGGAGGTTAGCATCATCCACTCTGATGGAAGGCAGAGAGGGGTCTCTCAGATGATTAAGAGAGAGAAATTTAGCTTTGGAGGCGTTAAAATTAACAAGCCATATTTTGTCTCCGGTTATCAGTCATTTGCTCCCATTTTCACCTTGTCAGATTGATCAGACTTACTATTGAGGCATGAGTAAATGGTTGTGACGTCAGCGTAGATGCTAAGTTGAGAGCTGATTTCCTTTGGAAGTCATTAATGAAAATTAAAACAGAGTAGAACCAAGGATGGAGCCCTGATGAACACCCGCATTAGTACGAAAGGCTGTAGACAAGTGGCCGTTCAGTATAACTTTTATTTTGCGATTTGACAGGAAAGACTGGATCAATTAAAAAATATGCCCGGAGACACCGTAACTTTTCAGCTTGTGGAGAAGCACTGTATGCTATACCCTGTCAAAGACTTTAGAGATTTCTAAGTCTACACCCCGGGCGTCACCGCTTTTATCTAGAGCATGATAGCATCTTTTCGCAATTATCGTCAGTACATCAGAAGTTGACCTGGAGAAACAAAATTCATATTGATTGTCTAGGAAAAGGCCCTGCGCTAGATGATGAACCAATTCAGCATTGATTAGGTCCTTTAGGAGTTTCCCAAAAAGAGGTAGAAGGCTAATAGGCCGATAGTTGGAAGGGTCGACAGTTCACCAGAGTTCTTAAAAACTGGAACAAGAGACGATGAATCCAACAGGCTGGAAAGCAGGAGGCAGTGAGGTATTTATTATACAGTTTAGAGAGAACCAGGGACCAGTTCGGGAGCACATTTCTTAATGACTATTACAGAGATACCATCGGGTCCACATGCTTCGTAGGGATCTATGTTAGTGATGATAGCAGAAAACATGGAAAGGGTTATATGCATATCACTCAACAGAGATTCAGTTTTAAGTGGGAAGTTAGGCAGGGATACTCCAGATGAGTCAAGGGTAGAGTTTGGGGAGAATTTACAGGCAAAGCATTCACCTTTATCAGTAGATGATGATAACATCTCAAATCGATCGAAGATTGCACTTATTTAATACCCTATTACAACCTTACAAAGCCGCCAGTAATCACAAGAGTCAAAGTTGTTGGAGGCTATGCGGTGCCTCATTCTTTCGGCAAACAGGGACTTAGCTGCTTTGAGGAGTCACTCACATTTATTACGAACAGTAACGAACAAGCGCCTGTTGTGAGGAGAGCTGTCATGCTGGTATAGCCGAAAATAGTGGTTCCTATGTGATATAGCGGCCGATCATGCTGATGTGTACCATGGAGTGAATCAATGTTTCACCAAGCATTTCCGAGAAGGGATGAAAGTATCCATACCGGCTTTGACCCAGGAAGAAACCTCAGTAGCGCAATTTTCAATTTGGAGGTTTTAATGGGACGTCATGAAGAAAATCACGTGAGTCCCAAATACATATTGGTAACGGATATAGGGCTTTATTGTTTAATGGATGACTGGAACGAAATATCAATGAATACCACACCATGAGGGTAGTGTTTCGAGGCCCAGCAAGAGGAGATTATATATATATATATATATATATACACACAAATGGGATGCGATGGATAAATTGTCGTCTACATTACGCAAAAATCAAAATAACACTGACATCTCATTTTAATAGATATATTCACCCAAATTACACAAAAATATTTAGAAATACTAAAGAGTAAATTTATTCAATAAAATTGCCATTGGTTTCAACCACGGCAACCAGATAACTTCGGAATTTCCTGCAACTCTTCTGAACGGTCTACTTGTTTAAGTTGGTGAATGCTGCCATAATCCTTGCCTTCAGTTTTCTTGGTCCCTTGCTCAATTACGCCCCACACAATAATCAAGGGGTGCAGTCAGGGTAATTATGTGGCCAGATGTAAAGGGTGATGTGGTCGCAGAAATTGTCTGACAGACATGACAGTGTTCTCCTGCTTGTATGGTATGGTGCAGAGTCTTGTTGCCAGATATAGGGTCTTCCAGCAGCCACCCTCTTGACCAAGGGCAGCACTACCTCCTCAAGCCACTTGATGTAGGCCTTCGTGTTAAGTTTGTTGTTTTGTGGGAAAATGAATGGAGGCATAACATCGCCATCACTAGTGATCACTCCAAAATATATCACTCAACTCTTTCCAAATCCTGTGTAATGTCCTCAGATTGACACCTAAACACCCTGAAATGTTCGTATTGGATCTTCCGGCGCGAGTGCCAAGCAGCACAGCATGCCATTTCCAAATTTCTGGTGGAGTGAATTGCGTCATGGTGCTCTTTTTCTCACAGACGGTGCCCAACTGACCCTACTATACTGGGCAGTCGACAAAATGGAAAACAAAAACACGCATATTTTAAACCATATATATATATATATATATATATATATATATATATATATATATATATATATATGTGTGTGTGTGTGTGTGTGTGTGTGTGTGTGGTGTGTGTGTGTGTGTTGGTTTATCAAAAAGTTCGTTCGCTTATTAAGTAGAAAATTTACTTAATAAACGGAACTTTTTGACCAACACACACACACACACACACACACACACACACACACACACACACACACACACACATATATATATATATATATATATATACTTAGAGATGTGATTCTACGTGTGAATACGAGGAATACCATGGACAGAATATGTGAGCAACGATGAAGTCTTGAAGAAAACAGGAACAAGAAGCCAAAATAATTAAAATCAGCAAAAGACACTTAAACAATTTTTCAAGAAATTAGACTTTTCGAGTTCACGGTTATCAATCTTTTTAGCTGTGACAGGAGTTTCCTTCCAAACATTTTGTTTTTGGTTGTGTGAAGTGTCGAATTACATGTGCTACCCAGTCAATTTGTTGCTTTTGGAAGTATTCAAGTGATGTGTTTTGTTTGTTGTTGTTTTTTTTTTTTTTTTTTACTCCTGTCTATAGGATCTGATGAAGAATTGCCTTCTTTAAGAGCAACATTTTTCCTGGCAAATTCAGTAAATTTTAATATGCATAAGAAAATAGTGTTGAAATACTTAGATTGTTAAATAACGGCACGTGCCTGGGGCATATTGCTTATCATATTTGTACGTTGGTTAACGCGTTAATTTTTCAAATTAATCTCATATAAACATTTATTCTAACACTATAAAGGAAATAAAAAAACAACAACGAAATATCAAGTTAAAAAAAACACACATTCACAAGAAATAATTTTCGTAGATTATGCGGACAGGAAAAATACAGTTGGTAAATTGCCTTGGTTACAGAATAACTATATCGAAAATATTGTATGAACGAATGTATAAATCGATGAAGAGGCTGACCTGTTAATTTTATCAATGGAAGAAAATAGGTGGATTGGCGATTAGATAGAGAAATAAACAAAGAATGAAGACTTTACTGAAATGGTAGAATGAAGCAAAACTAAAAACAAAACAAAATCGCAGCAAAACAAAATTGGTTCTTAATAGAAGTGGAAAGAAAGCCAACGTCTGCTAATTGAATATGAACCCGATTAATGACTCGTGACCATCCACTATATCCGAGTGATTTTCTTTCATGGCGTCGACGGTCAAAATATGAAAACTGGGGTGTTTACGTCACTTGCTAGACAGATATTTATGTAAGCATATCTTAGTCGGGTAAAATGTTAAAATACCGGGTTGCTTAATAGACATGAAATGAGAGAATAGTCAAAGAGGCTTACAATAGAATAGTCAAATGGCTTACAATAGAGTTTCATGATAGGCATTGTGATATAGCTGGCGTAGTTTTCAGGGGGGGAAAAAGAAAAAGGAGATATTTGTGAGCCAAAATGATAATGTTAATGGTGAGTTTAACCTTCCTTATAAAGAAACATTCAGAGTTCTTTGACCGAACAGTTACCGTAACTCTCGATTGAAATTCATAAAACCTTTCAACCAGTTTTTTCAGGAAAACAGCTTTCTCGATTTAACTAAGTGTTATCGCTCTTTTATTTGAAGCAATGTGGAAAGTTTGCATTTTGATTATGTCATTATTTTCTCTTCAAGTTATATGTGCTTTCTATTTTAGTTATTGTTGCTGTTGAAAGTTTTCAAGTGATCTAGTTTCTGTTATTTGGTTAAAAGTCTTTGTGATTCTGTAGCGCCAGTTTATGGGATCTGATGAAGGATAGTCTTGATAAAAGAAGGAAAAAATGATCAAAATATAAAATGAAAAATGTAAAAGTAAAAAACAGCACCAAGGAATAGAGAAATAAAAGAAGAAAAACGAAAATATACCAAAAAGGTATATAAAAAAAAATAATTAATACCATAAAAATGTGTATAAACAAAGGGGAAAATAATAAAAGCATTGGCTTAAAACAAAACCAATAAGAAATTATTTTTTAACTATCATTCAGAAAATTTTCTTTTTTTTTTTTTTTTTTTTTTTTTTTTTTTTTTTAGTAATGCATAAGTACGGAGCAATACATATTTTTCGGGCCATCTGGCTGGAGGATTTTTAACAGTGCACGTTGTCTTCTCGTATTTCCGAGCCGTGCACAAATGCACAAGCATAAACATTTTACTCATTGAAAAGAATTTAATAATTGACTTGGGAATTTGATAATTGATTTTGATAATTGAGCGAATGAACAGATTGCGTGCGTCGTACTGGCTGACATTCGAGGCCAGGTAAGAAATTTATGATTTTGATGAATCATGTTGTAGGGTGCGATAAGTTACAATTCTCTCTCATCTTTGGCATTGGAGGAACGTTTAACAGTGTCATGTGCGTTCAGAACCTTGTTCACTCAGTTTTATTTCTATTCCTTTAACACGAAGTCCATATGCTGTTCCAGAACCCGTATGATGCTACTCAACTTGCTTTACAAGGTGTTCAACAATTTAGCTGACTGGCATTAATGTCAGACCTAACTCCACTGATTATCTATGGGTTATGATAGCTCGACGCTTGACTCGATCAGTTCATTCACCTAAATTTTTTTCTGCATTGCATCAAAAAGTGCAACAGGTGTAAAATTGTATACATGGGTGAGTATATGTCCATGTTAACGCTGTAGAATATAATGTTTTAATATGGGGTCTTCGTACTGCTGACACTCGCCTTATTTTGGAAGGTGGCTTTGATCTATATATGTGATCATTTATTGTAACCTATCTATCTTATTAGTACGCTTGGGTAAACTAAAATTCATATTCAGGTCTTTACAATATTATATATACGGGGGTGAGATGAAAAGTTCATAGGCTGACTATGAAGGAGTGATGCTAGACTTGTGAACTCTTGCATGCTTTAATTTCAACTTTCTTTTATCAATAACTGCATTGATTGTTTCCAGGTAAACTGACATTTGACTGTTCAAAGAAGACTAGTATTAACTTTTCTTGAAAATGCACAAAATTTGGCATCGTGGTGTTATCCTTCAGAAAATGTGTTTTGTCCCCCAAGGACATCCATGTTGATTTTACTATTACATTAGGGGCGGGTGACACATTTGCTTTATCAACAGTGCAAAAGTAGGCAACTGAATTTAGGAGGGGAAAGGAGAGTCTTGAAGATGAAAATCTGAACGCCCTGCAACTGCTACCACCGAGGAAAACATTGATCGTGTTCACCACATGGTAATGGGTGACGAGCGATTGACTATAACTCAGATAGCTAATACTATTAGCATATCCTGTGAGAGAGTTATTTTTTACAGTAACATTCACCCTGTACAAAGCCCCGGGGCCACTTGAGGCAGAGGGTTACGTCAAGTAGTAGTTTATATTGATAGGAGGGGGAGATAGCGGTTGATTCTAGACTTGAACATGTTGAGATGTAGTGATCGGGGAAACATCATCTATGGATTCTGTTCTATCAGGTAGTGAGTGGTTCACGGGAAGAAGCCACTTGAGTGCAACTTACTTTTACCGATGGAATGCTAAGGGAATTGTTATGGGGTCCTCCCCTTTTTCATATAAGTGGACTCGACCAGAGTGTTACTTGGACTGCTGCCGCTAAATACCCAGAGTTAGTCAGAATAGAGTGAGAGTGAGCAGAGATTGTGATTGAGTTGGAGGTAGAGTAATAATGTGAGGTAACCGCTTGTAGAAGTCACAGTTACAAGCACGTAGACTCTAAGTAAGTCCTACTTCGAGACTGTATATATATATATATATATATATATATATATATATATATATATATATATATATATATATATATATATATATATATATATATATATTATTCTTGCGATTAACCGCGTTCCTGGATTTACTAACAGTATTACCCATTGTATTATTGTGTAAATACATTTAATTTGTTACATTTAATTCCTGCGTTTGTTATTCATTGGAGACCGAATTTCATCTCGGAATCCACAAGAAGAATGTAGGTTGTTTGCTACGATGTAAGTGGCATGGCTTATCCAAGCCATGAATGTTAGACCTGGCGAAACTAAGAAATGTAGTTCATTCGAGCACTTTCCTTGGTAGTGACGATAGAGCAGTGAGAGACTCGTCACATCCCGCCTGTGTGAGAGAGAGAGAGAGGTTCAAGGGTGTAAAATAATTCTTCTCCAACAAGGACTCAGAGACACATTTCAACTCTTATTAAGTCTGGAAAGTGGGGACTGGGCAGCTCCGGTCCAAATATGACAGAAGTACCCCATTTTAGGCCTGATCTGGAACTTGTAAAGGTAGAGGATAGCTTGAGAAGTCAAGTATTTACTGGAGCAGTACAGGGAACCAACCATTTCTCCTGCATCTTTAGTGGTGGATCATATGTATGAATTCCACTGGAAGTCTGGGGTTAGTATAAGGCCCAATAGTCTCTCAAGGCACGGGCTCTCTCTTAGGGGAACATCCATACATTGAGACTGGTGGTAGTTCAGTATCCGATTGGTGATGATGGAATGTAACCTATTTGGTAAAGAGTTACATAAAGGGATAATTTATATGGATAGGAGAGGAAGATAACGGTTAACTCTAGACTTGAACAGGTTAAGATTGTAGTGATCAGGGAAACATTCTCTTGAGGCGCTGTTCCACAGGGCAGTGGTTCGCAGGAAGAAGCTGTTCGAGGGTAACTAACTTTTCACCGATTGAATACGGGGTGAATGTGGGTGGTTTGCTAGAAACTAAGTGTCTGACGGAACAAAGGAATATAGTTCGCCCGAGCACTTTCCTTGGTAGTGGCGATAAAGCAGTGAGAGGCTCGTCACATCCCGCCCGTGAGAGAGAGGTTCAAGGGTGTAAAATAATTCTTCTCCAACAAGGACTCGGAGACACTTTTGAACTCTATCAAGCCTGGAAATTGAGGTCTGGGCAGTTCTCGCCCAAAATGACAACAGTACTCCATTTTCGGTCTAATATAACTCTTATAAAGGTAGAGGATAGCATGAGGAGTCAGGTACTTACTGGAATGGTACAGGGAGCCGATCATTTTATCTGCATCTTTAGCAATGGATCGTATATAGGAGTTCCATTTGAGGCCGGGCGTAAGTTTGAGGCCCAATATCCTCTCAAGGCGCGGGGCCTCCTTGGGGGTACACCCGTTCATCGTGACTGGCGGTAGTTCAGGGTCTGATCGGGGATGATGGAATGTAATCAGCTTGATTTTAGAGGCATTGAATGTAACCAACCATTTTTCCCTACTGGGATGTTAGTAGATCCGATGAAATGTCAGCCGCCAATTTCTGAACGTCATTTTGCGCTTGTATATCGTTGTATCATCGGCATAGATATTTACAAATGATCGTAGTATATTCTTAGGCAGATCATTTATGTAAATCAGAAAAAGCGATGGTCCGAGAAGTGACCCCTGATGGACGCCTACGTTGATCGACAGTGCCTCGGGGGACTGGCCTTTAATAACTACCTGTTAGGATTGATAGAGAAAAACCTTCCAGTGATTCCATTGGTCGACAGGTGAAAAGAAAATCTTCTCCATGGTTCGGTCGCTATAGCTCACAGGAAGATACTTTTTCCGGCTATACCAGCGTGACAGTTCTGATCACAACAGGCGCCTGTTCGTGGCTCCACTTAATAAATGTAAACGTGCCCATGAAGGAGCTAAGTCTTTGCTGATAGAATGACGCAACGTATAGCCTCTCACAAATGTGGCTCTCGTGACTATTGGTAGCTCTGTAATAATGTATTAAATAAGATTAAATCTTCTATTTCTCCTCTCTTCACTCAGTTTTAGGTGTTAACATCTTCTGCTGATAAAGCAGAATGTTATGCCCACTCTTTACTCATCTGGAGCATCCTTGCCTGACTTTCCACTTAGAACTGAGTCTCTGTTGAGTGATTTCCATATAACTCTGCTATCATCTCTAACCTGGATCTCCTCAAAGCACGTGGATCTGGTGACATCCCTGTCCTTAAAATGTACTCCAAAACTGGCTCCGGTTCTCTCTAAATTCTATAATAAATATTTCGCTGCTACTTGCTTTCGTACTTTTTTTCCTCTGTTTTTCCAGTTGTTAAGAACTCGAGTGAACCGTCTGACCCTTCTACCTCTTTTTGGCAAAGTACTAGAGGCCCTAATCAACTATGAATTGGTTAAACAGGCCCTTCTCTCGGACAAGCAATTCACTTCTCTAGGTCAATTCCTAATGAATGTACTAATGTGTATTGTGGAAAGAGTCTATCAAGTTTTAGATAAAAATGGTATGTTGCCTTCAGTTATGTGCCATGCGTGATACGCGCTTAGGCGATCATGTATCTTTCGATACATGACTGACGAGGTAGAATTTTTCCTACAGTAAGTTGCCATTTCTTTCTGAGTTAGATCAGTTGCCATCCAAGGCTGTAGAATCCAGTCTGTCCTGCTATTTACCCATAGCAGAAGAGAGAGGAGGAGGATTCATACATTCCCAACGTGCTAATTGCACGTAAGTGAAGGTAATGGATTCGACTGGAATTAGAACTCGACTATCCGATTCCTTCATCCGAGCCGTTATCCATTACTCCACCGTGCCTCCTGTCTTGGACATCTCGAAAGCGTTTGACAGGGTTTGGCATACTGGTCTTCTTAACAAGCTGAAAAGTTATGGTATTACCGGTATTCAGTCTTTTTTTATCAAATCGCAAAATGACAGTTGTCTTAAACGGAGACTCTTCGAGATCTTTTTGTACTAATGCAGGTGTCCCCCAGGGCTCTATCGTTGGACCTATTTTGTTCTTAATTTTCATCAATGACTTTCTTGGTGACATCAATTCTAAACTTGGTATCTATGCTAATGACACAACCATTAACTCTTGTCTTCGTAATAAGTCTGATCAGTTCGACATGGTGAAATTGACATACAGACTGTTGTTAATTGGGGTAGTTTCTTATCGTAACGTAAACAAAGCAATTTGTAAAGAAAGGGGATAGGTTTGGGATAAGAAACTGAGCAGATATGTCTATTTCAAGAGTCAGAGAAAGATCTGTGTTGAAAGGCACTATTCAACATTGCTTGGTTATCGAAGCACTCTGTAGCCGTGACGTCCAATGTACGTCATATCTAATGACTGAGTCCCGACGGTGAGCGCAGATTTTTCTCTCAAGATTTCTCGAATATTCAGGCCTGTAGACGAAAAATAAATATACTGTTTAATAATGACGTTTAAGTAATAATATATATATATATATATATATATATATATATATATATATATATATATATATATATATATATATTGATATTTGAAACATACGCACATACATGCACACATATGGCTTACAATAGAGTTTTGGTATTATGAAGTTTTTTTTTTGCTCGGTTGGTGCTACGTCTTCTGACAATGCATGCAAATTTTAACAACTCTAGCTTTAGAACTTTTTTTCCTTTTTATACACGCACAAAAAGAAGGAAAATCAATGTAACACCAATAACTAGCAAATAAATTAATTACATTGAACATAGTATAAAGATAACGAAAATTGAGAAAAACGTCAGTCAGTTGCTAAAACCTCCTGACGAGTGGACTGAACGATTACGAATATAACAGCAATCAGGTAAGTAATAAATTTTAATTATATTAATCAATCTCATCTGAGATCATCTTCAGGGGATCAAGTTGTCTGTGAGTATGTATTTGAAAGAAAATTTTGGTATTTTTCTTAATTAATTTTCTAAGGCTTCCAAGAAATTAATCAGCGAACTTGAAAGGATCACAATGAAAACTAATCGACATCATATGTCTAAAACCAAACCTGTTTGAACATATATATATATGTGCGCGCGTGCACGTGTGTGTGTGTATGTGTGTGCGTATGTATTAACCCTGATTTGGCTGGGTACCAAAATGTTCTTCTTGTAAATTGTTATTCATGTAGTAAATCTTTTATTTTTCTCTATCCACTTATATTGTATTATAATGGTTCCAATTTTCCAGGCCATATTTTTCCTGTTGCTGCTGCTCAGCGTGTGCCTTCCACCCGCTGTTGTCGAGGGCAAGTACGAATATTCTTGCAATCCTTTGGTCGCTAAACGGTTTTGTCTGATGGGATGTCTCGCCTGCTATGAAACATTTGGAAGAAATGTTTACAACTTGGCTCATTGCTGTTACGACTGCAAAGTAACAGGCGCTTATGTCATCGACTACGGACCTTCGAACTGTTCCCGCAAGTATCTTTTCGAGGAGTACAAAAAAAGAAAACCGATGTCATACATTTAAAACTTATCTCATTTTTTTTCTTTTATTTAAATAAAGGAATTATCACATTGAAAGTGTATTCTTCAAAACAATATGGTCTAAAATAAAAAAAACAACCAAAACACACACACACACACACACACACACTTTTTTTTTATCTTAGTTTCGAAAGTCAGATGTCTTTCTTCATCTGGGATTTAAAATCCTTTCTTGTGTCTTGGTATGTTTTTCAACCATCTTCAGTCGAATTTCATATATAACTTTTATTTGGGATCATTTAACGCTAAAATGTGATTTGTAGCCGCTTTAGAAAACTGTGAAAATAATTCGCATATATAAAACAAAAACCGTTATATGTGTGTTTCTGTTTCTTTTACTGTAACACGTTTCTACGTCACCGATATATAGAAATTTTACTGTGTATCGACTCTTTCGGTGACGTAGAAATTACTATTTTGGTAAGTGAGAAATTTTTCTTCTGGTGACAAAGAAATAATTATTCAATCGTTGATAGAATGTTATTTGTTTATTTAGGTTATTGAATGTAAACAAAAAATGCAGTGAAATAAAGTTTTATTTTAAGGACAATGTGAGTACAAACATCCTTAAATACGGCTCTGTTAATTTTTAGGCGATTGTAAATAAACTATTACTATTATTACTACTACTAGTAGTAATAATAATAATGCTAATAATAATACAACTACGATAACTACTACGAATAATAATAATAATAAAACTACTAAACAGTATTACTATTCTTATTACTACTACTACAGATAATAAAGTTATAGTAGACATCAGTTTATCTCGCGAGATAATAGTAGTTTGGTCAAATTTTAGTCCTTGGTGAACATCTTCAGGGAATAGGCCTGGGCGATGGTATATAGAAAACGCACCACATGATACTACTACTACTACTACTACTACTACTACTAATAATAATAATAATAATAATAATAATAATAATAAATGAAGTTAACTGAATTACTCAAATCCGTAAGAATACCCAGGAAAGTCCTGTTATATTAAAAAAAAAAACTTGCAGTCACTTGCGAAGGCCACCATTTACTACTGATATGAAAATTGATTCTATTCGTACAAATAATAATAATAATAGTCCCATGACACATTATAATGATAGTCATATAAATCATTACTGATTGCTACATTCTTGTGGCCTTGTGCCATACTTAAATGTTAATGATAGAATAGGAATAATGTTAACAAGCTTGTCACTTAATGAGATTGGTTCTCATTGCCTCTAACATTTGTGGTCTTATTGATAAGAAAAGTAAAATAAAAAATAAAAATACCTCTTGTCACGTCACTCAATTCCAATTTTCGACGGATGATCATTCATTATTAAGTTTCAGAAGCGATTTAACTTGGATTAGTCAGACACAAATATCGCCATAGAAAAGCATTCTACTCATTTAACATGTGAATGGGAAATTACTCCGTTAACTATTGCATCGCGAAGGACCGTTTCGGGTTTAGGGAATGTATTGTATTTTGGGGGCACTTCGAAGTAGAAAATCGAAGTGCTCCCAAAATACCCGAAACTGTCATTTGCGATGGAATAGTTAACGAAGTTGTTGTGGATCTAAGAAGGTTGCGTGAATGTTTTAAATGTTTTGCTGAAAATGAAACAGGCAATATCCACAAACATAAATAAAAAATCAAATGATAACGATATTCAATAACGACAACAAGAATAGCTTTGGTACAACATATATATATTTTATATACAGAATATTACAATTTTGTTTTGTAAAGATATGTGCGAAAGATTGACAAGAGTATTTTTAAAAAGAAAAGTTCTTGTTGCTGGTTTGGAAATGTTTCATATGTTTGTAATGTAGTTTGGAAATTTTCGTACGTAAGTGCATGCGTAAATATGTTTTCAGCCTTCGACCGCGATGTGGTCGCAAAGCAGTTTCCTTAAGATTACATTTTCGTAGGCTAATGAAATCAAGAATGAGAGAGAGAACGAACTGGTGTTTGGTATTTATAATTAACGTAACCACGTGACAGTCTCCTGAAAAAGAGCGGGAAAACTTGACTTGATCCCGCGCTGGAAAAAGACTTGTACGTGGGTGGATTGCAACACCCACTTGTGTGTTTATTGATCAATTAAAAGTTGAGATTTCCTGAAAATATGTATGAAGCTGGGTAAGCTCTTTGATCCACTTTTTGCACAGATTTGTAAAAAATTCAACATTGATAAGAAAGTGGTATCGGGATGCTAAAAAGTAATTTCCCATTCTCATGGTAATGTGTTCAGACTGAATGTTTTTCGCTGACAAAACATCATAGCATGATGAAAAAAGGACCCAAACTTAATAAAAACAAAATTTTGTCGTCAAAATGTTTATGCCATTATTTAGAGGAAAGACCAAAGTAATTTTTATTGTTTTATAAATTTTTTAAATCCTTTCTAGCAGGTTCTGAATTTTGGTTAAAATTGTTGCTATTAGTTTTTTTTTTTTTTTTTTTTTTTGGTAGACGTAATATTTAAGATTAGTCTTTTTTGCGCTTTGTCCGGTGAAAATCATTGATTTGGAAATTCTTACAAAAATAAAATAATTGTCGGATTTTAATGAAATGTTCAAAACTTATTCACAAACGAATGAAATTATTTAAAAAAATTTTTTTAGAAAATCCTGATAAAAATATTTTTTACATATGTTACCCCAACCCCCAACTTACATAATTTCATGAAATTTCGAGAAATTAAATTTTCATCCGAAAAAAATTATATTATTTATCTGCAAGACTCCTTGGGGAATGTAAATCAGCAATTCTTTTAAAACTACTACTCATTTCCCGAAAATCTGCTCCGAATCGTAAAATAAAAAAAAAAAATGAAATAAATCTATGACATCATTTAATTAGAAAAGCGTTTAATTGCTTTTATAAATAAGATTTATTAAGGACACTATTGGCTTAAGAAAAAAAATTAGATGAATATTGAATTTTTATAAGAACTGTTTTCATTTTTTTTTTTTTAATTATAATAATTTATAATATATATCTTTTAAAATTCTGCATTATTTTCATCTAGTTAGGTGATATTGTTATTAAGTGAAAACTATATTTACTAATTAAAAATTGAAAAGCTTAATACAATGTATTTTGCTTCAAGATTTTTTAAATATTTTTTAATTTTTTTATGTATATAAAATATTACGTGACGTTTCCTTGTTTGAAAGTATTGTCGACCATACATGACATTCTCAGAAAATAAGAACGATGACTATAGTAAATTTAAAGTCAATATTCCTAAAATTAGATTATGGAGAATATCTTCCAACATTTTTAACATTACTGAGTACTTAAAAATTATATAAAAAAAAAGGCGCTTACTCGTCATTTTCTTAAACAATATTAAAGGTGTTGACAGTTTTATCATCACTTGTTAAGTGATTTACGAACGATGACAAGTGTGTAATCACCGCTACTTTGTTTTAAAAATCCATTTCTCTGTTATTTCTCTAAACTAAAGTAAATAATATTTTTTCAAATCAGATTATTTACTTTAAATCACATAATATTCCTCAAATAAAGTTTCAGAAAAGTATATTTTACTTTTTAAGATTTTTAAAACCGACAATTAACTTTTGTTTACAAATGTGTCAAAAATGACCGATTTTAATATATTGATAACATTAACAATATATGATAATAAATCGATTAACGGAAATGTAAAAGTTAATTGTTACTCTTAAAATATATCGTTCAAAATATATGGATGTCCTAATCAAAAATTGAAGAAAACATATCGCTTTAGAATTTGCAATAAGTAAATAATAGTCAAAGCTTGACTTAGGCTTCTCAGTTACTTGGCAATAAATTTTCCTCTCAAAATAATTATTGGCATTAAAAGTTCTAGATTAGACGAAAGGGAGACAATAGATTTTATTTATATAAGTTCCCGTCAGGATAAATAGATAAATTTAACTAGTAGGGTAAATAAACAGATATCACCATACATACTGTTGTTGTGACAAAAATAGTGCTAATGATTCTTTTCTTTTTTTAATATTTAAATATATTTTTTTTAATATTGAAAGACGTAGAATATAAATAATTCTCTGAAACATTGTAATATTTTGAAAGTGAGTTGCTTTTGTAGACACTAGCTTGTTCTTTTGAACATTCCAATCGAAGAGTTATAAAATCATCAGAAAACGATGGTAGATGACTAAAAAAACATTGTAAAGGAAGCACAAGGAATTGGTCAGATTTTCGGTAAGACGAATTGAAATCAGTTTGAACACCACTCAACTGACCTTTGCTGTAAGTGTAATCATATCATGAAACATGACAAGAATATATATAACATACAACGAAAGAAAAGAAATCTTTCGAAACTGTATCGTTGTTGACTGAGCGATACACTGGACGAATAGAACTAACAAAAAAGGATATACAATAAATTCTAGATTATTTCTAAAGGCAGATAAATAATTAAATGTTTTTTTTCTTTTATTATTATTATTACAAGTTTAATCACATAGAGTCAGAAAAGGAAGTAAATCAAGAGTCAGTGGCGATTTTCAAAATTTCTTTTCTCATTAAAATCTACAGAATTCAGTGCATTACGAATCTTTATTTATATTATCTTCAGTTTGCTATTATTTTTTATGGTGGCTTAATATTTAAAATATTAATCATTTATTTTGTTTGATACCAAAATGAACAACAACGAAAACAAAAAAGAAAAAAAGATGTAGAAATAGCAGATAGATATTTTCCTTCAGCTTTCGTTGGACTTAGTCATGTGAACACACACACACACACACTCACACACACACACACACACACACACACATAGATAGATAGATAGATAGATAGATAGATAGATAGATAGATAGATAGATAGTGGATTGTCATCTTGTGTTCGAGTACGGCCATTACAACATATATTTTTGGAGAATATCTACTGATGTGCTGAACGAATGTGGCTCCTTAGCTCAGCAAGGGACCTACATGATTTGGCACAAACAGGGCACTTAAGAAGTGCAACAGCGGGTGTTAAATTATCATGCAATTTAAAATGTCGCATGAAACCGCTTCTGAACCAGCATGTCTTTCCGCAAATATCACATTTATGCGTGTGGGGCACAAACCGAAAAACTGCCACTTTCTTTCCACAGAAGCGAAACAGCTTTCAATATTTTGCTCACATCCACTGTTTGGTCTCGTAAACATTCTGTAAACGTCTATAAAAGTCAATCGGTGTATTTTTTTCAGCATGGAAGAATTTAAGATCAGATCTCTGCTTCGTATTATTCACTTTAATAACAGGCAAAACATGGCGGTAAGGTACAACTTCTATTGCAACACATACCAGTATAAAACTGTTGCGAGGGCACAGACACACACAGAGACATATATATATATATATATATATATATATATATATATATATATATATATATATGAATTCATGAAGATGCGCGTGTAAAAAACGTAAAACTCATGAAATTTCTGGGACGCATAATGAGGAAAGAGGGCCTAGAGAATTTAACACACAGAGGAGATAATGAAAGCAAGAGATGCAGGGGAAAACAACGAGTAATATTTATTAACGACCTTGGATGTCAGAACAAAAACAAATGGAGATGGTAAAAGTAAAAATTACTTAGCGCAACAAAAGACAGGAAGTTGTGGGGGCCTGAAGGTATTTGGCTAAAAAAAAGATTGCCTTATTTAACGACCGAAGAATAAATCGGCTTAAAATCTTCTGATAAAGAAATTATAAAAAAAAAAAAACAAAAAAAAAACCCAGAAAAATAATCACAATAAAATATGTGTAGCAATGAAAATACTTTAACACGGGATCACAAATCAAGATTACAACTTTAATTTCAGGTTAAGAGTGAAAATGGGTGTAACAGTTTTTTATCGTCAATATTGACTGGACTATAAAATAATAATGAACGAATGATTTGGTCAAGGGATAACTGTAACCACACTTGTAATCAGGTTTATGTTCGTCATTTGAAGTTGAGAAGATATCGTGTGTTAACGAAGAGAAACTAAGTTTTGAATTCATTAAGAAAACAAGAGAGTAAAACAAAACGACATAGAATTGTCTTATTCTATCGAAAAATTTCTTGTGTAGAGAAAATTTCATGGATAATTCTTGAAAGAAAGTGCAAATTCAAGGAATGTTCTTAAACGAGTCTATGTAAAGAAAATGAAGATAACGTTGAATTTACTGTGTTGGTGAGTTAAAGAGTGGACGAGGTGCATTGTCTAAGCCATCAATTACACGGAGCGCTAATTTTAGCGTCTTATCTCGAAGTCGACGCAAACTGAAAGAGACTCTTGTGATTCACACCACGCATGCTCCTAGTTTTTTTTTTTTTTACGCATGCCCTAAAATCTGAAAATGGGTTAATGCTGCTCACACATTTATCAACACATGTGTGTCTAGCGAAAATGTTATAGTCTTCTACACTCTCTTAGTTTGTAAAACATCGTTGCATACTGTTGGCGTAGTATGTTGTCAAAACATTTGTTGATGGGTGAGATCTCTGGAAGAAAGGTATTTTATGCATTTTGCATGAGGACTATTCCTAAGTGAGTGTAAACAGATTTAACCAAAGTTTGAACTCGGCGTGCCGATTTCATTTATTGTGCTCATAACAACCATGATGTTACAACAGTTAAAAGCAATGGCTAATGTTTGGGTTCAACTTGTAGCTTCAAACCCAAAACAAAATTACATAATTATTAAATCACTGAAAACCTATTCAGCATTGAATTCAAGAACTATAATTCTTTCAAAATAAAACCGAATTGCCTCCTTTACCAATATTTTAATTGTGTTCTTGTGAATATATTGCAGGTACACACTCCCATATCCGGAATCCTTAGGGTCAGTTATGTTTCGGTTTTCTGAGTGTTTCGACTTTCAAAAATTCAAACCAAATTTCAGCAAAAACGTATGAATATTCACACCACTAGGGATAAAAAAAATACATCAAATACTATTAAAGTTTATTTATACAGTAATATATTGATAAATGAAATAGAGGGATAATTAATACCATAAGAAATGAATAAATTGTATCTATTGCAGACAAAAAATTCCTTGTATAATTTAAAAATGAACGGCATCAAACGATAAACTAAAACATCTGCAGTTCTTTTTTATATTTTCACTGTATAAAGTCACAAAAATTACGAAAAGAAAAAATCACTGAACAGCACACTCTCGTCTACCGAGTACGAGCGCTTTACAACAATTAACATTTGGCGGGCTCAGGTCGCTCAGCCAGGCTGGGGAGTGGTAGGCAGAGTCGTACCGATTATGATACCTAAGTGGCGTGGGTGAAGTAGGTAAGCTTTTTTGCGCGCCAAACTCCATACTAAAAATTTATCGAGAAGAAATTGTCTGAGTGGAACTTACAAATGGAATGCGAAAGGATTGAGAATTATGCGACTGTGGCATACTGAACTGGGGGAACAAAAGAATGTAACTCGTCTGGACATTTGCTATGGAAATAACGATAGAATAACGAAAGGCTTGCGATGCTTCGTTTGCGGGAAAGGGGTTGTAAGGTTGAAAATAATTCCTCACCCACAAGGCTGCGTAAATGCTTTTGACATTTCTCAATGCTGGAAAGTGAGGATTGGGCAGTTCCAACCCAGTTAGTTCTAGTAATACTTCATTTTTTTTTACTTGTTCTGCCTCTTGTAAAAGTAAAACATGATAGGAAGAGTCAGATACTTTCTGGAACGGCACAAAGAACCGACCATTTTTATAGCATCTTTAGCGATAATATGAGTTCCACTTGAGGGAAGGTGACGGTTGTCAGAATTGTAGAGTCATTTTAAACTCCACCTGCCTTTCCTTAGCTGCAGCGTATGTGCTTCGTCATGGCTACATACGGTTTTGAATTCAGAGTTGTCCTCCTAGACTGACTACCAACCAAGACTGAAGAGTCCATTCTGATCTACTACTTAACCCATAGCTGGGGGAGAAGTGGATACATACCTTTCCCAAGGTTATGTGCCCACAAGAGAAAGTAACGAACTCGATTGGAATTCGAACGTCTCCCGATTTCCCATTCCGAACCGCTATCTACTAAGCCAATAGCAGATTTCATTTGAGGTCTGGTGATGATCCTGAATGCCACTAGACGTTCAAAGCAAGGGCCTTAAGGAGAGTACATCCGTTCATCATGGCTGAAAAAATAATGATCGAACATGTTTCGAAAAGAAATGTTGTGTGCCCAAATGTAAAAATAAAATATGAAAAAACAAATACTGAAAAAAATTAAAATTAAAATAAGACATTTTCTTTCCTTAAAAAGCCATCTCTCTCTCTCTCACACACACACACACACACACTCTCTCTCTCTCTCTCTCTCTCTCTCTCCTTCTCTCTATATACTTATCTCTCGTATCCCCTCTGTTCCTTATGTTTTTTTTTAATTACTACTAGCGCACGCAATCAACCAACATTCACACATGTTTCTTTAGCACACACACATATTAGTGTACATATTATTTCGAACTTTGCAGACTCACTTGCAAACAAAATAACTTCGAAACTTTTCAGACTCACTTGCAACAAATCAAATCAAACTATTGGTCCCTTCATGGCCACAACAAAGACAATTGAATTCTAATATGTAAATTCCTGTATCTGCCTTTATAAGTGTTATTGTCATATTTAGCTTCGTTTTCTTCCTTTTCTGCGAAGATCATTTCTTCGCGTTCTTTATAATTTTGTATCGTAATTTATGAACATGACCCTTGGATTTTATTTTTTCCACCTAAAATAAGGATAGATTGATCCCACAGATACACGATTTTGTAAAATACTGAAATTGCTAAATATTTTCTCAGTAATTAGTAGTAATATAGGTCTCTACATGCCCGTTTCCAATCGTGAACCCCAGTCACATGGTTAAATTTATTGCAGTTATTGAAAATTTTCATATTGAAAAAAGAAACTACTTCTTAAATTAAATGTTAATTTCAAAGATACAACTTCGATCCAGGCCATAATTACTCAATATATGGACATTTGCTGTGTGA
Source organism: Acanthosepion pharaonis (assembly GCA_903632075.3). Lineage (NCBI taxonomy): Eukaryota > Metazoa > Mollusca > Cephalopoda > Sepiida > Sepiidae > Acanthosepion > Acanthosepion pharaonis. The sequence continues at coordinate 83,511 of CAHIKZ030004259.1, forward strand.
TATTAAATTCCAAAGATTTGATAACTCACCACACCTTGAAACTAGGTTCCCTAAAGAAAGTGTCACCTTTGTACATAGCAGACTATGTTACAAAAAATGATTGTCCCACAAAAGGGGAAATATTTATCGTAGCCTTTCGCTACTCCGTCCACGTGACCAAGGGTTAACGTTATGTCTTCATCACTTTGACCTTTCCTTCACTGCGTTGCCATACACCCTTCAGTTTCATAATAAGACTAATGACTTTGTAGTTCATTCTGTGTTACGAACCTAGCCGGAATACATTTTATGGACATTTTATATTTCGTAGCACGTCTCAGTTTATTTTTCTTGAGATTTTTAGTACTTTTCCGGACCAGTTAATGTTTACAATCCCTTTCCATATAACCAGGCGACTTTTCACCGAACCCAGGGAGAGAGACAACAAGGAGGAGGAGAAACGCACGCCTCTGGCCATTGTGGCCAGGGTGCTTAACGGTTTTATGTATTGAGTTACATTCCCATTATATTTTTGCCTGCCAACTGGATGCTAGTTAGGCTTTCATATCTTTTACTATTTCCGGCATTCTTGGCCTTGCTACTTCTGGCTACCTTGGACTCTTACATCTGGCATTTCTAGCCTTTACTACTTCCAACGTTATTTGCCTTGTTACTTCCGGCTACCTCGTACCCTTACTTCCAACAACTACAGACTCGAACTTCCGGCATCCTGCCCTTCATTACTTCCGGCCCTTATTTTGACCGTATGGTGGACTTCCCACATTAATTTAACTTTAGATTAGGAAACAGGGCTGACGCAGAAAAGGATAAGCCAAAGACATTGTTTACACATAAAATATGTATTTAACAAGATGTACAATATCAAACCACGATGTGAAAGAAAGCATGCATTTAAGTAAGAAAAGGTTGAATAAACAAGAGTTGTCTCTCTTTAACTGTTATTTTAGTATTTCAAAGTTCACTGGAATAATGTTCATAAGTGTCTTTTATAATGATTGTTCTTAAAAGATTTGCCGTGTTAGAAAAGATTATGTGAGTATATACAATGTGTGTTCAGCATGTGAGTGGTGTGTGTGTGAGTGAGAAGGTTGGTACATGGTTTCAACTGTCGTGGATTCGTTTGGCAGCTGAATTCTCACTAATTAGCTAAGAAAAATTCTTGCTTAAATAAGTGACTATAGGCTACAGATCGCTGCGCAGGAAGAATTATTCTTCACGTGCAGACGATCCGATTGGTTGGCATAGACCAATCAGCGAGCGAGCTTTAGGGAGACTTAAGAAAGCTTCTGTGATCCGTTTCTCCCAAAAGTGCACAAAACTGACTACATAAAAATAGAGCGATTACAAAATTGTTGCATTGCTGCGATTTGTAAATTGTCTATAATAACGCAGTGGTGATTAATTAACCAATGAATGCTTGGCGTTGTATGTGATTTGTCTTTCTATGTATGTATGTATGTTCGTGCGTGATAGACTCGCACAACCTAACTCATTTGGTTGATTGCGTTAATAGACGTGCTCACAGCAGTCCTGAACTACTGGCTACTCATTGGTCCCTACTCTCGACTTCACTATCACTATCTCGACCTAACTCACTTGGTTGATCGGCGTTAATTGACCTGCTTATAACAGCCCTGAACTTCCGGCTGTACTACGTCTCTGCTTCCGGCTTTCCTGTCAACTTAACTCACCTGGTCTAGAAAATCTCTGCATACATATCGTCCAACTTCAAATAATCTATTCCGTACACTTCAGCTAAAATACTTCGGATGGTTCACCATTGGACTTGACCAGCAACTACTCAACGCCAGCTCCGGACATTTAAATCGAACTTTCTTCTCTTTGTCTATATCGTACAGAATTCGAATAACCTACTCCGTATATTTCGTGTAAAAGACTACGGAAAGTTCATCGTTGTACTTAACCAGTAACTTTTTTTCAACACTTTCACCTGACACGTGAACTTAACTTTCGAACTGTGGACTTACATGCTAATTTAACCTACAAGGACTCTAGTCTGTATTCTAAATAGTTTTTGTACTAAGTTTGTTGTCATCTTATTGACCTGTCAGATTTCGCGTCTTTTCTTTTTAAATTGTTAGTGGGCATCTTGTGATATCTATTTCTTAGTTGGGCGCATAGTGCATGTTATATCGCGCTCCCTCCAGGGGGTCCACTACATATTGAATAATATTAGTTTTTATTTTCTTTATATAAGGATCACCTTGCAGTTCCTTTTGTCTAATGCACATTACACAAAAACTACTGTTCACAGAACAAGTCTTTTTATTTGCCTGGTTTAGACAAAAATATGGTGTAGTGTAGTCATATTGGCGATGTTCAAATCCCATTGGCAGCTTATTCTTTATTTCTGAGCCATACTGCTTACTTAACAATAAAATGTATAAACGACAATAATGCTTCAATATTAATAATGCTTCATCTAAAAAAATTGGAAAACTTAGGGCAGGTTTTCGTTTATTTTTGATGGGATAAGGGCTTGACTACAGTTTGTCGCGGTCGCCATTAGCCGCTCCTTCGTAAAACGACCTTGAAATTCACAACCCCTGATCTCGCAAATTTAAGTCAAGGAACATGCGAGAAACTGGACGACTGGCCCAATATGGTTGAGTCCAAACCGTACCTTGTGAGCATTGGATTGGGCAGTGTTTTCCCAAACACTGAACATCGTGTGTAGTAATTTTTTATCTACGGTTTTCTACTCTCTTCAGCCAGGGAGTACTTGAACAAATCGTTCTACATATTGTTTGCCTTTTTTTTTTTTTCGTCCAAAACGGGGGCTGCTCGGCCCGGATCAAAGTGTAGTACGCTACCTTTGTGAGCTTCCGGTATTTCGTCGAGAGAATACTCTTCGGCGCGATCCCGTTTCCGCGGTTGATTTGCCCTGGAAGGTGTATCATTACTCTGACTCGGCCCTGTTTAGGGACTATCGCCTTCGTCAAGTGTTACACTTCGGCACGATCCCGCTTACGTGATTGACCCGCCCTGGGAAGTCGTATCACTATTCTGACTCGGCCTTGTTTAGGGACTATCGCCTTCGTCAAGTGCTACACTTCGGCGCGATCCCGCCTACGTGGTTGGTCCGCCCTGGAAGTCGTATCACTATACTGATTTAGGGACTCGTCCTAACCGATCCAACGAATCTTCGTGCGACATCGATCAACCTGCTGCTATTCCTGACAATTCTCCCATCCGACAGTCAACCAGCTACCGCCGCCGACCAACTCTACATTCGTTTCGCCGATACAACCGAAATCAACTACCCCTGAAGAAAAACCAGTCATACCGGACCCGACACCGATACAAACATATTTCTCCAGAGTACACTCTTGTACATTTTGGATAAATAAAATCGACTTAATTGTTTCTTAAACCTTTGCCTTTTTCCCCTCATTGTCTTAAGTTAAGAAGAGTAAAACTCTTCACTCTTCTGTTCACACCTTTCTTCGTAAAGCTTGCGGAGGCGACATCCTTATCGGCCCCGCAACAAGTTTACCAGGTACACTTAGGTCAAGCAGTACAGATTTATTCAGATACCTTGGGTCACAGGTTAAAAAAATATCTTCGAATAATCTTTTATAATTGAATACCTAAATTATTGAAAAAAGAATGTAGAAAAATCATTTTCTGAAATTTCATCAAATTTTTTGTCCAGTTTCTGTTCATTTTTTTGTTTTGATATAAATTTTCCCGTTTTTTTTGTTTTTTTTTTTGCACCTCGCGTTTTTCTGCCACTTATTCCTGGGGCCTGGATTAGATGATGTACTTGCCTTTTTTCGTTTTGTTTATGATTCGAACTTAAGGCTATTTCAATTTCAAATCGTAAAATCACAAAACAAGTAAACTAAACAAGATTCCTGTTGTAAAATCACAGAATGAGCTGTCTTGTCAGGAATGTCCATTTCACATCCGGAAAATCGAGGGAATAATGAATGTAGCAATTTATCGCCGTCTTACTTTTTTTTTTTAAATAAAAAAAAACAAAAAAAAAAAAACTAATTAAATACCCTGACAAAAATAATCTCATGTTCGAAAAAAGGATAGGAATAAAAATAAAATGACGATATTTGTGAAATTTGTAAGAGCAAGTTGAAATTAATTAATTGACTTCAATAAAAAAAAAATGCTAGGAAATAAAATGCGTAAGTGATTTTTTTTTTAATTTATAGATAATTAATTCGTATTGACAATGAACACCAGAACGAACCACTTTTTTCAATGTGTAGTGTAACATTTATATACCTGTTTGCGATAAGAAAAAAACAGTCAATGAAAAAATGTTGTTTCAGGGTATTTAACCTACGCAAAATGAATATGATACAAAAAGGCCGAGTTTTGTGCAAACAGAAAGTAACAGGAACTAGAGAAAAGTCGAAACAAAATCTAATAACTGTATTTAGAGTTATCTCCCTTTGGCATTTTTGTTTCTTTATTTGAAAACGAGGCTCGTAGAAAATTATTTTCTAAGTCGATTTTTATTAAATTTTACTGTCAGAATAAAATTCGACGCTTAAAATAAATCTAACTTAGAGGAAAATGAAAAAAAAAAATATGAGTTAAAAAATTATCTTGGATTCTTCATCGCAGAATGTTCGAATAAGTTAAAGATATATTGTAAGACGAAGCCTTCTACAACAGCTGGGAGTGATGGCGTGCTCCTGTAATCCAGCTACTTGGAAGCTTGTTCGGGTGAACGGTTTGAGAACGGGGTCCCTGGTCTGCGATCCTCTATGGCGATCGGACGTCCGCACTAAGCCTGGCATTAATATGGTTAGTTTGAGTGACCTCGAATTGACCAGGTTAACTAAGGAGGGGCGACTCGGTCCAGGGCGGAAACGCAGCAGACAAAAGACCCCGTGTCAGGCAGTAGTGGGATCGCGCCTGTGAATAGTGGTCGTATACCAGCTCGTTCAATAGAACCGAACCCCGAACTTTTTTTTTTCTCTTTATTCAAAAATTTTAATCTTTTTCTTTTTTTATAAGCATTTAAGAATAAAATTCTTCATTCTTTTTTTTTTTTTTAAAATGATAAGCTTGAAGAATTCGTGTTGTCATGCAAGGTGAAAATTTCTTTTTCGTAATTTATATATTTTTTTTTACTTTGCATTCAACACTAGATTTTTTTTTAGCAAACGTTATATGATTCGTCTTAAGATGCGAATGATGTGAAGAATAATAAAATTATTGTTTATTTTATTTTTTTACTAGAAAAAGTGTATTTCAGCATAGAAAATTTGAATTTCTTTTTTACCATTTTCTTATTAAAACCATTAATTAATTAAACACATTACAATTAATTATCAGTTCTAAACAAACTTAAAATGGATAATTTTGGAAATTAAATCGGTGTACATAAATATTGAGTAGCAACAACACTTTTAGTTTTTAATTTTGTTTGCACAATGCACTTTTTGTCATTTGTTTTTTCATAAAATATAGGTCTTTTTAGTGTTCCACTTTTCAGTTTTTAAATTTCTTCATTGGTTAAAAAATAATGCAAGGCAATTCTATGTTTTCTTTAAAAAAAGTGCAAGATTTTGGGTAAAAAATGGATCACACAGACCTCGCTATTTTTCTGATTACTGATTAGCTAAATAATAATAAATATGAAAGACACCTACGCAATCAGGTTTGCAGTCAATATTTTTGAACAGCAGTCTGGAGCCAGTGATGTGACACAGAACCAAATAAATAGGGAGCGCGAACGTATCCCATCATTGAGACCCTTTAAAATTCAACAAGACACATTGATGCCACGCAAAAGAAATTTTAACTTGGATATTCCAGTTTTTACCAATTCTTCACCAGCAAGAAATTACTTTAAAAAAAAGTCAATTTTATGGAACATAATTTCAGCTTTTCAGGACACAATTCAAGACATTTTCTAACTCACTTCTATTCAACAGAAATTACTCTTTGGTGAACATTTTCTTTTAGTGGCAAAATTTATTGTATTTATTTTCAGGAGTACAAAAACTAAATTTCATTTAGTACCAAATAGAAATTTCTTGAAGCATAAAGTAATAATATAAAGTTTCTTTTACCAAAAACATTCTCACAATATTCATATTACACAAAAACTTTCAACTAATTCACAAAGAACATTTCTTCTAAAAACAAACGCTTTTTCATTGTGAAACCAAATAAAAATTCTCTCTTTCAAAGAAAAGTTTTCAAATAATTAAACTTATAGTTAAGGGTAAACAACTCTTATTTTTGCATTGTAAAATTCTATATCAAAAACAGTTTTGAAAGAACATTATATTTGCTCAATTAACACTTTGAAATTTTGCTTAGCTCAGCTAAATATACTGAGCACTTTATTCTTGATAATTTGTATTATTCCTATATAAATATTTTGTTGTTGTTTTACATTATTGTTGTCATCTTTTGTATTGCCTTGTTAGCCTTGTGCTATACATCTAAAGTTAAATGTTTGTGGAGGAGTGAAATTTTATACATGCATCCAACCTCATATAACCAAATAGCTTTCTGATTGATTTTCAAACTTATTCAACCTTCACTTCCACAACAGGTCAATTTTTAAAATTTTAAATCCAAATCCTTCAGAAAGTTCTATATGACATAAGCATTTTAAATTGATAATTTTTACTTCTATATATGAAATAAGACATTCATTCAACTTTAGTGGGCATATAGTGGCATGAGGATTAGGGGTTAAAATGAATAATTTATTTACCTACATTAAGAAGATTAATGACGAGGAAACACACGGGTAATTTTAAAAAAACAGGCTAATTCATCCCTTATCTACACTACTTCAAGTGTGTAAATTTGAGAATAATTTGTAAATTATTTGTGAATTTACACACTTGAAGTAGTGTCAGTAGTTCATTTCAGGAAAATAAATCAGAATTCTTAAAATCTGTAGTTTTAATGTATTGTCATGAAGAGAAAATTTTCATACAACAGATTAAATGATCTGACACAAAATAATATTCAAAAATTTTTAAGAAAAATGTTGAGAGTTTGTTTCTCACAGAAGGGATATATATGGTCTGCATATGTTCAAAAGTAGGTGAAGAGAGATAGTTTGAAATATTCAGCCTCCTTAGATTGTTGAAAGAAATTTCTTTGAAGTGCTGTGTTGGTTTGAGGCAAAAATATAATTGGCAAATAATTTTACACTGGTGAAAATTTCAATGCTGTTTGCAAGGAACTGAAATGAAACATGACTTCAGATACACTTCCCTGATTAATTTAATTTTCTCCTCATTTTATATAAAAATGTTTCATTCTTTTGTTCTTGGCTAATTTCTGTGATGGCAAAGTTTTCATTGGTACTAAACTAATTTCACACAGGCTTGCAAATTCCTTCCTTCTTCTTTCCTCAGTCATTCAAATCTTAAGGGAGTAGGTGAAGGAAGTTATTATTTTGTACTCACTATGAGCATTTTGTAGCACTTTTCTTTCAGAAACTCTTGATTGCTAGAGTTAGTAATTTTTTCAGTGTTATAATTCTTAGAAGCATAAAAAATCCCAATTATTATTATATTTGATATCCTCTCTGACTCTTAGATGTGATGATGATCATATCTCAGCTTCTACCCACAGCTTAAAGACACCACACTTTTCTCCTCAAATGATCTGTTCCAGGTAGTGCTGTCACATATGCATTCTCATTGATGTCAGGTCCTCTCAAGGTACCTGTGTAGCATAAAGATTTCTGAACCAACCACAAAAGGAACAACTTGAGTTGATGCTTGTTATATTTCTCTGATTTTCCCTATAAGGTTTATCTATTATCATTTTTCCTTTGGTTTCTGTTATATGCAAAGTTTCTTTCTGAGTCTCAATTAAGATCAGAAATGGCATCATGACATTTTCCACTGCATATTTGCACAAAATGAATAAATAAATAAAACAACATAAAACACACACATTTTGCATAGGCACAACCTAGGGTGTGAGAACATTTTTTTTTGTATTTCTGTAAGGCATAAGTTACCAGGGATTTATTTAATGAGTCTATCAGATCTGATTTCTTCATGTACCCCATTTTTTAGATTTCCACTTCAGGATCCTTGTATTTTGATTTCTTTTTTTAAGATCTTCAAAAATACATTACAATGAGTCTATCAGAACCATTTCCAATGAAACTCAGGGCCCCAACCACAACTGGAATTATTGATGTCTACATGTGTCATATTTTTAAACTACTACTACTAATAATAATAATACTATTATTATTATTTGGCTTTTATGCTGATGATGACATCCTTTAATAATTTCAACTGTTATGGATTCTAAAAGTGTAGTCAGTCATTTTCATTGAGTTGCTCTTTCTTTCATTTTATTTGTGTCCTCTTTTATCATAGAATATAGCTAAATCTGAATAACTGCTTGGTTAGCAACTGTAGCTTAATTGGTAGAGTGCTGTCCATGTTAAACAGGTTCCCTAGGAAGCAAGTTCAAATCCTACTGGTGGCTTATTTCTTAGCCACCAGTGGTTACTTACTTAACAATCATAAAATGTAAAAACAGCAATAAAGCATCAATAATAATAATACTTCATCTAATCAAATTGAAAAGCTTAAAGCAGCTTTGTTATTTATTCACAATGTAATGTTAATATTCTTTCATTATTTAATTACATGTGTATAAGTGTACACATACACACGAGCAATGCATGCACAAATATATAATTCAACTCTTGAGCAGTGGATGAGGGCCATGAAACTGTGTAGTTGGGAGAAAAATAATTCAAAAAATTAAATAAATTCTTCAGTTTTAAATACATACTCAATGGGATTTAAATCTGGTGAGCACAGGTGCCAACAATGTAGCTGGAAGGCAGTAAAATATTCATGGAACCAATTTTCTTGGCACCAGAGTATGATGCAGGGTTTTTTATTTTGCTGGAACAATCCATCCCCAATAGTAAACATGTCAACTACAAAAGGATGCAAATGGTCTACAACAAAATTTGCATATGCCAGACTTGGCATAACAGACTCTAGTTTCATTAAGAAAGACTATGTTTATATGTAATATTAAAATATTTCTGTCAGTTTTCATTAAACATGTATCAATGAAAAACTTGTGTCATGTCTCTTACATTTTTCTACACAAACTGGATGTTGACTGTTCGATGACCCAAAGCAGACTGCGTAAATACATTTTTTGCACACAGGTGCTGCACATACATTCACTTTAACCAATACAAAATGAACACTATATTGACCAGTCAGAGCCACTCCTGCTCCAAAAAACAAAATTTTAATCTGGAGCCGAGTCACGGCTATATATTCTCAAATTCAAACAGACCCGAAACAGACCAATGTTTGATGTCAACACTGGTAAACTGAGAGAGAGATGTGACACAGACCAGAATTCATGTCAATACTGAGGCGCTGAGAAAGAAACACTATCAACAATGGCAACCATCACAAGTGTTTATTTCACATCTAATTTCACCATTGTCTCTCCATGTTGTCTTAGCAACTGCAACACATAGAAGTTAACTAGTTTTATATATATGTAAATAAATTATACATTTATTTACCCATACTCAGCGTAGTCTTTTTACTTGTATTTACGTTTGCTGAGGAGGAGAAGGAATTATCCTTCACAACAGTAACAACAAAAACAAAATTCTGTCTTCCAAGTAACCTATTTCCGACTCTGTAACATTTGCCAAAATACACATTATTCAACATATACATATATATATATATATATATATATATATATATATATATATATATTTATATATGAGGAGGTAGAGAAAAGTTACTGGCCCAAACAACTTCTCAAAATTGCTCAATTGGTTTTGGAACCCTTCTTGGTTGGGATGAGAACCTTTCAGCACCACCATTATATATATATATATATATATATATATATATATATATATATATAGTTACTTTCTATCATCGCTGATTGGACCCCCGAACTATCACCAGCCACAATAAATGTATGTTCCCTCAGGGAGGCTTCGGTTGATTATTGGGCTTTAAACCCAATTCAAACCTCAAGTGAAACTTGTACATATGATCCATTGCTAAAGATGCAGGAAAAAGGGTCAGTTCTCTGTACCAGTTCAGTAAGTACCTGACTCTTCATGCTATCCTCTACTTTTATAAGAACCAGATCAAGTCTAAAATGGAGTACTGCCGCCATATTTGGGCAGGAGGTATCCAGTCCACACTCTACAGTCTTGGTAGAATCCAAAAGCATTAACACATCCTTGTGAGTAACAAATTATTTTCTACCCTACAACCCATCTCTCACAGGAAAAACATTGCAAGCCTCTTACTGTCCTATCGCTACTTCCATGGAAAGTGTTCAAACAAACTACATTTCTAAGTCCCACCATTTCTAACCTTCAAGGCTAAGATGCATCATGTTAAGCACATAGTGAACCAACCTCATTTCCTTTGTATTCCATGTGCGAGATGTAAGTTCCACTTAAGCAGCTTCTTCCCAAGAACCGCCACTGTGTGGAACCAACTCCCAAGAGGATGTTTTTTCAATCACTACAATCTTAACCTGTTCAAGTCTAGGGTTAACTGTTATCTTCTCTATATATCCACGTGAACAGTGCCTCTTACTCTGTACCCATCTACCTTGAGTGGCTCCCAGGTCTTGTACAGGATGAACCTCACTGTAATATATATATATATATATATATATATATATATTTTTTTTTTTTTTTTTTCAGGTTGTCATTTTCTTGAAATTCATTTTTTTCCCCCTCCATTCATTACCATTAATATTAATTAAATTTACATGCTTATTTTTTTATCCCAGAAATAAACTTGATAAGGCTGGGACAAAACTGGTTGTACGTTTTTAGCTTTTTAAAATGCCATATAAATTTTGGTTATTCCTAGCTATCGTAATTTTGTACCATAAAAAACTTATTTAAATATATGTATATATATATATATATATATATATATGAAAAATTAGGGGGTCAGCCAATCATGCTACATTGGTTTCAACCTTTTGGTATTTTCAGGCAATCTATGCTAAATAATTTCCTAACACTTTATCATTTAAAATTAAATAAATAAACACACAACACAAAGTGAAGAAGGAGAGAAGAAAAGCATGGGTAGTAAAATTGTATCAGTTCTATGAAATGTACACGTTTTCATCCTGGTTCAATGAACTGAAAACAATTTTTTTATATGCATGCATTGGTCATTATTTCTGATTTCTCATTCAAAAGGTTTATATATATATATATATATATATATATATATATATATATACTGAAGGAACAACTTCAACATTAGACAAAAAATGGAATATTGATACCATACCTAGGTTGAAGCTACTCATGCTCAATCTTCACTTCCCAGCCTTGATAGGGCTAAAAATCATTTATGCTGCCTTGAAGTGGATAGCTTATTTTCCACACTGCAGCCTCTTTCCTCACAGACACAACGTTGCAAGCTTATTGCTACTCTAATGCTATTTCCATGGTAAATGTTCAAATGAGCTCCAATCTTTAGTTTCACCAGTTCAGACTTTTATAGCTAGGATATGTCATACTGCATTTCCTCCATGTTCAATTTGTAAAGAAGAAGTTCCACTCTGACAGCTTTTTCCCAAGAACTGCCACTTTGTGGATCAAATTCCCATGTTGAATCTTTACTAAACATTACAATCTTAATCGCTTCAAGTCTTAATCTTTACTTCCTTATACATTCTCTTACATCTATATCACACATCTCATTGAGTTGCTCTTCTTAAGCTTTGTACTGAGTGAACTGTAGCATAAAAAAAATAAAATAAGCAGCCACACATTATTATTATTATTGCCTCTAATTTTAAGGGTTACTTCAGTATTTGTAGATATATTTACTCACAAGTTTAGTCAAATAAAAATTGTGCAATTGAAGAGGACCATAAATGATATGAACTAAATCTTTGTGGTTGCAACAAAAACCTTTAAAGAATGGGCAGTCATCCAAATAATTTTTGGAATCATAATGACATGTCTCAAAATTACAAAAGAAGTTTCCAATATTTACCTTATTTACAGAAATATTTTTCAACTCCCATACACTATGTCAGATTTTATTATGCAAGTCAATGCTTTCACAATAAAATTGGTATTGACCCACTAATGATGTGGAAATTTTCAAGATATATTTACATTAAATATTAATGCTTCTACTGGACATAAAGTGAGGGTTCGGCTTTATATTGTTATTAAGTAACAAATTGATCCCTCTATCAGAATTACTACATGATGTCAGATTTTATTATGCAAGTCAATAAAATTGGTATTAATTAACCAATGTTGGAAAATTTTTCAATATATATTTACATTAAATATTTGTATAAGTTTCTATCGCACATAAAATGGAAGTTCAGTTTTATACTATTATTAACTAATAAATTGATTCACCCTAGAATTACTACATGATGTCTTAACAATAGAATTTTTAGGATATATTTATATTAAATATTATATAATTTTCTACTGGATATAAAGTTGGGGATCGGTTTTCTGTTGTTACTAAGTAATAAATTGATCCACCCTAGAATTACTAAATAATGTCAGATTTTATTATGTAAGTCAATATCTTCACAATAAAATGGGTTTGGTTTGGTTTGTTTTACGGCATATCAACCTCAATAGGTTATTTAATGCCGACAATTTTTATTGCTGGTAATATTTTTTTCCAATAATGTATTGCTGGTAATAATTTTTTACAAAGTATTTTTGGTATTAAACCTATTTTTACACTTTCATAGTGTTTTGACCCCAGTTTGGGGCTAAACTATTTACCCATAGCTAGGACCCTAACAGGTGCTACCACCTCGGATCAGGGTGGGCCTGGGAACACCAGCAATTAAGAGGTGGTTCCACATTCCTCAATCTGACCAGAGGCCTTGCTGTTGGCCTCAGATGTAGTTTATGATCATACCCAGAATGGCAATAAAATTTGTATTAACTAATCAACGATTGTAAAATTTTCGGGATGTAATTTATATTGTATGCTTCTGTTTATAATATGTTTGCTTATTAAAAATATTGATAATAGGCCAGTTTTATTGCACAAACTATGGAAGTCTAAACATCATTGTGGTTGGACATTTGTGTGGGCAGGCATATGCAAATTTAAGTATAAACATACAGGTTAAGTATGATAGTCCATTATAGAATTAGTAAGTCTGGTCCATCTGGTCTTGTGCTAAACTAAATTTTGATTAGTAAAGGACAACAGCAGTTTGGATTGTTAATTTTGTAAAATCTGTGTGTCCCTCACACCAAGGTGGCTAAAATCACTCAACAATCAACACAAAATCAGTACAACATAAATTTACATTTATAACTAAATCCAAAATATATAGGTCATGAAAACATATTTGATTAACATAGTATCCTGTATATCTGAATATTTATTTTATATGTAGTATGCAATTTATACCAGGAAATACCAGATGTCCTGAATCTGATGTCTATAAGGAACCTTTGTTCTAGGAAATGTTGATATGAAAATGGACTTTGCACTCAATGTTACACCAGAGCATCAGAGAAGTCAGGTGCATCAGTAAGTTAACCTGGAAGGTGTCCTTTCTAGCCATCCTTCCTAGCCATCACTGGATGTCAGTGGATTCCCATGACAGGTAAACAGGTGGTTAAACTAGCTGCATTTAGGATGTGCACATGTGGGATAAACAGATGACAGGTAGATATATAAGCACTCTACCCAAGAGGAATAAGAAACAGTATCTTACATCCTCATGAGAAGAATCTATGCTTGGAGAAAAACCACCCAAAAATACACACCCACTTGTTAGCACTAATTGACAAAGTCCATTATTAATTCAAGTTTATTTGCAATGGCTTTTATTTCTTTGCAGTGAGTGGCTTAGAAGGCATTTTGTGAGAAATTTCTTTGTCGTAGCTTTTCTTACTGGGACAACTTCTTAAGATGACTTGATGACTGAGATGAAAGCAAGGATTGTCCTGAATTGGTTGATAAGGTATTTTGCCAGTATGATGTCACCATAAAATCTGTTAGTCTCAGGTTCATAAAACATTCTAGAACATTCAAAATAGTTTTGTCATACCTCCTTACTTTATATCACACTAACATTCTTATTTGAGTTTAACTGGATATTCACAACTCAAAAATGCAGAAAAGAATAACAATTATGCTTTCTCAATATATTCTTCATGCAAATATTTCTTCTATGTCAAACCTAAAATATTAAAAAAAAATACAATTTACCAACCAATCAGAAAAATTCCTGTTCATTTTCAAACAATCTAAAATCTGATCCACCTAAAGGCATTATAAGAAAGGAGTTTCCCAAGATTAGCAGAATATGGAGTCATTTTCTACCTGTTGTTATTGTCTTCATCATTTCTTAAGATATTTTCACAATGTTAACTCTATTTGTCACTTACTAACATCATGTGAAAAGCTTCTGTTGACTAACAACTCTGACTAGACAAGTTACATATCCACTTGTAGTGTGAATAAATATTTTCTTAACTTTATTCAACAGCCATCCAACAGAATCTAACTTAAATATTTATAAGTCTACTGTCAGTCCTTGCTTTGAATATTGCCTCCACATCTGGTCTGCTATATATTTAGAAATTCTTGATAAAATCCGAAGAATCTACAATGTTATTTGTTCTGATCTGGCATCTTGGCTTCAGTCACATTCTCATTGCTGTAGTGTAGCTTGCCTGTGCCATTTCTATAAATACTTTTATGGTAATTGTTCTGATGGACTTTCCTCTAATGTACCTAGAGTGTATGAATTTATTTGTAGTGCTACATTGATGGCAAGGTGTCATCATTTTACAGTTGAAATGGCTAGATGTAAATAAGTTCTATGCTAAGAGTTTCTTCTATTGTGAAACTCTCTTCAAGTTTCTTGCTTTCCAATCAACTTTGATCTTCAAAAATTTAAATGAAATCGTTACCCTAATTCCTGTTCTTTTATTGTTCTCTCTCATTTTTTTTTATATTCTCCTCTAACACTCAGTAACACTTTATGTCTTAGTGACTTTATTGCTTTGCTTGAGGTGAAATAATTAATAAAAAAAAAACAAAAATGAAGATTTTACCTGTTCATTATGCTACCAACCAGTACCCAAACATTATAGAAATACGATTTCTCTTTCAGCAGGCAGACAACATAAGTAATCTTGGTAATACATTCATGCAAAGTGCATATATTCAATTCTTATTTCATTTCAACTTACCAGTGCTATTCTCCCAGGACAATTTTAAATCTTACAAATAATGTTTTCAATAAAAGGATTGTTGGTGAATATAATACTTTTCAAATGATTCTTGATGAATATAAGTATTGGTGAATATAATACTTTTCAAGTAAAATGATTCTTTGGTATTGGTGAATATTTGCAGATATCAGAACAACTGGTTATTTTATTATCAGTTTTATTCCATTATATTATTATTGTTGTTGTTCTTTAGATGAAGAATTTTCACTTTTATTATCAATTTTATTCCATTTCATCATCGTTGCTTTTTAGATGAGACATTTTTACTAAAATAATTTAATTATTCTTTTTACTTTTTCTTATTACTGTTCACATTTTCGGTGTAACATTTTTGATATTCTTTCTACTAGTTTTATTCCAACTTCCTATTATAGCTTTTTAGACGATGCATTTTCATTATTATTACGAGACTATCCAGATTAAGCATTCTCAATATCATTATTACTAATTTCTCTTCATTTATTTGATGCGACATTTTCACTACTATTTTTTTATTGGTAGTTTTAGGCCATCTTATTATTGTTGCCATTTTTTCATCATAATGAACTAGTTGCTATGCTATTTGCCTCAGCTGGAGCAAGAAGCATAAAAATAAAAATAGAAGCAACTTCCAAAGTGATTTGAATTCAAATTCTGCCATGAGGGAGTTCATCTTTTGTAGAGGTCACCATAACCATATAAATCAATGATAATTTATAGCAAAATCTGTTGTCATTCTGTTGTCTCTTCAATTCTATGTGCAATTCTTGTGGCTGTAAAATTAATTTTTTAGACTATTTAGGTCAAGCGTTTTCATCATTTTTAGTTTTAGTGAGAAAAATTACAAGTGTGAGTTAAACTTGTAATAAATAATAATAGAAAAGATGCTTTATATCTAATGTATTTAAAAAGAATAACAGATATTTGTCAGTCATAATTTGAAAGCCTCTTAGAATATAAAAAAACCCACAATATATCAGTAAAAATTAACACAAAACAAAAAAAAAATCCCCAAAAAACAAAACCAAGAGGTTATAGAATAACTTTATTTACAAAAAACATGACATTTTAGAAAATAAAAAAAATTCCTTGTTAGATTAGTAAAATATGCTTTATTTAATTTCTGTCTGAATTTCTGAAATGATTATTGGTAGTTTTCACATTTAGTGTAGTTAAAGAAATGATGGAATATTTTAAGTCAATAAGTCAGTAAATATTAGGTTTTCAAATTTTGAAACATATATACATGGTGTGATGTATAAATTGTTGTATAAATTACGCAAAAATGAAAATAAATAACATTTCATTTTAATGTATACATTTACAAAAATTACACAAAAATATCTTGAAATATTAAAGAGTAAATTTATTCAATAAAATTGACATTTGCTTTAACCGCAACCTCCAGACAACTTTGGAATCTCCTGCAACTCTTATGGACGGTTTCCTTGTTTAAGATGATGAATGTTGCTGTAATCCTTGTCTTCAGTTCATCTTTGGTGTTACAAGAAGTTTTGTTAATCTCTCACTCAACTGTGCCCCAGGCATAATAATCAAGGGGGTTGCAGTGAGTTAGGTGGCCAGGTGTAAGGGGTGATCTGGATGCAGAAATTGCCTGACAGCTATGACTGGGTTCTCCTGCTTGTGTGGCATGGTGCAGAGTCCTGTTGCCAGATACAGGGTCTTCCAGCAGCCATCCTCATGACCTAGGGCAGCATTATCTCCTCAAGACACTTGATGTAAGCCTCTGTGTTGAGTCTGAGGCCGTGGAAAGATGAATAGAGGCATAACATTGACATCATTAGTGATCACTCCAAATATCTTCGTAATCACCATAAGACTCAACCAACCCTTTCTGAATCCTCTGCACTGTCCTCAGATTAACACCCAAACACTCTGAAATGTTTGTATTGGAGCTTTTGGCATGAATGCCAAGCAGTACAGCATACCATTGTGTCATGGTGCTCTTTTTCTTGCAGACAGCGCCCAACTGACCCTACTGTACTGTGCAACTGACAAAATCAAAAACAAACAACGCACATACACGAATTTAAAAATATAAAACAGCAACAATTTACCCTTCTCACCATTTAAATAAATCGACAGTGTAAGGGAAATAACTCTCACCAAACTGTTACAGATATAATGATATTCAGATATAGTCAAGTGGTTAAAATTTGTTGCGTTCAAACCCCAAAGCACTGTCCTGCCTGGTAATACTTCTCATTATTTGTGGCGCGGAAGGGGAGGGGGGATTGGGATTAATCACTTGCATCCCCAGTGGGGAAATACTCATCGGGCTTGTGTGATTTTTATCCCTGGTCCCAAGTTCTTAGAAACTTTAAACTTGATCTTATGCCATATTCTATTTAGACCCAATTATAGACCTAAAAAATGTCTTTGCATATTATATGGTAAAAAAAAACAAATTTATTCAAACTGGTGTCCCCATTTTAATTGTTATATTCACAAAGTTTCAGCCATTATACAGACATCTTCAGGTGTCTGTTGTATTTGATAATGTTTTAAGATTTTTAAAAAATAATAACATAAGATGTTGACATTCTACACTACTTCAAACAAAAGGTTAGGAAGAAAATTCCCATCAATATAGGAAAGAGCAAAAACAAATACTAGACTTGAGAAGCATATTTTCCTTAAAAATTGTTTTAAAAGAAAGATTTTTATAAATTTCAACCTACAGGTTGCTTGATCAATGAAAGTCAAATGTTTCCTTATAATATTACCATTAACTGAACTGTTTATTTAATGCACTGGGATAGATTATTCTTATTTTGCTGTCAGCATTAAAAATATTTCATATTAATTCCTTTTAGTTAATATACCACATATGTTCATTCCACTGAACAAGGGTAGATCGATTTCACTATATGACCCATTCATTTTACCACTTGATTGTCTGATGATGCTATGATTAGATATTTGATACTTGGATTAGGCAGTGAAATCCATATATTCTGGTTGAATTAAATAATATTAGATATCCTGAAGCCAGTGCCAGATTTAGATATGGTGAGACCTGCAGTTATATAAATCTTGGTGGCTTCTTAAAAGATTACAGTAGAATTTTAAGTGCCACCTCCTGCCAAAAATTCAGAAATCTTTTTGAGGCTCCTTGCCATAACACAACTTTTATGAAAATAAAGCAACAAATTTGATACATTTTGATTTTCATACTTTTTTAATTATTGCCATTATTAGCTTGTTGTATGCTCCTCGTAATTCTATCATCTTTAAACTGTGTCATAAAAGAAAATGAAAATCAAATTAAAAAAAATACTTTCTTTTGTATACTTTAATTTTTTTATAATTTGAGTAATCCTTACATTACCTGTTTTAATTTTAATCAATATCTTTTAATTTTAAGTCTTTCAGTGAAATTTATATGAATCATTTTTAGTATTTTTATATTTATTGTGAAAACATTGACTTGCACCATAAAAATATGATACTGTGTAGTAATTTTAGAGTGGATCAATTTATTACTTAACAAGGCGAATTACCTGCTCCATGCTGCATGTCACACATTTTTTTGTAAGAAAATGATGATTGATTTTAAATCATTGTTATAATTTGTGGAAAAAAAATGATGCATTTCAATATTACTCAATGATCTTGCCAATGTGACCTCCATCCATATTTTGGAGAGAAGTCATTCCCTTGTTCAAATTCAAATTTAATTTAAATCAAAGTGAAAAATTTTCGAGGGGGGCACAAAAACAACTTGATCTGACTCCTTTTTATGTATTTGGTGCAATACTTGATGAGCTGATTTCAACATTGATATGACAGTTAAATTCTCACAACAAATATGTATTGTAAGGCACTACCCACTGATTGGTGATTTTATGCTCAACTTGGCATCAATATTGTCTCGTTTTGATCTTGCCAATGTAACCTTTTGGATAGGTGTCATTATTTGTTCAAATTTAAATTTAATTTAAATCAAAGGGAAACAAAAAATTCAGTGGGCAGAGGTGTGCCCTGGGGACACCTTTTGAACAAAATGAAATATAATTATCCAAGTATCCTGGGTAATATAATTTCAGAATATATATGGTTATGGGGGTCTATCTCCAAAACCCTGGGAGGAGTTCAATAACAGACAGAGGCTACAACTTTATATAGATAACAACAGTAAAATGATCACCACTTTATGTCTTGTAAAAAATTATATTAATATTTAATGTAATTCTCTTAGTAGTTAATACCAATTTTATTGTAAAAACATTGACTTCTGTCATAGAAATTTGATATAATGTGAATATATTAACAGTTAACGCTTTATTAAAAAGTTGCCTGCCAAATTATTTACTTGGACAAAATGTTTGTAGTGATTTTGTCATTAAATAACATTAGAATTTAATTTTAACAAATTGCATTCAAAAAGTTACCCATTTTGATAATCACTTGGCATGAAATAGTGCTGTAATTAGGAAAATAAAAAAAAATTATATTTTTATGCATTAAAAAGATCTTTTAAATTAATTTAAAAACAGAGCACACTTACATTTTTTTAATCATTTCACTTCAAGTAAGGCAACAAAGCCATTAAGATACAGTACGAAAGAATATGAGAAAACATTATTAAGGAGCAAGAACAATAAAATTACAGGAATTAAAAAAATAGAAGATAACGACTGACATTGCATTTAAATTTTTGAAGATCAATGTCGACTGGGGAAACAAGAAGCCAGAAGCGAGTTCCAGAGGTGAGAAGTGTGAGAAAAGAAACTGTTATGGTTACATCTCGCCATTTCTACTGTAAAATGATTGGATCTTACGGCCAATCTAATACTACACTTAAATCCATAAAGCCTAGATCTTGCAGTGTAAAGTTAATCAGAACATTTACTATGAAAGTATTTATAGAAAAGGTACAGAAAAGCTACATTATGGCAGTGGGACAGTGACTGAAGCCAAGATGCCAGGTCAGGATCAATGACATTGCAGAAGGTTCTGCAATGTCACTGGTGAACAAAATGGAATACACACACACACACACACACATGTATATGGTGGACTCTCCCATTGTATTCAACTTATGAGGGTCAAGCAGCTCAGTTTCTAGGAACTGACAGCTAGACACCAACACATATAATTTTATTATAGTGGTGAAAACTGTGTAGAACCAACATTTTATGAAGGGCCAAATACAGAGACATGGTGCACTACGTGCCACAAGGTCTCAAAATGACCCTCCGCAGGTTTTGAATTCAGTGTTGTCCTCCTTCTAGATCAGTTGCCATCTAAAGCTATATAACCCAGTCTGTCCAGCTATTTACCCATAGCTGGCAGGAGAAGTAAGGTAATGTATTCATCTGGAATCCAGTTTATATATATATATATATATATATATATATATATATATATATATTTGTACAAGTGAGGTCAGGGATCACAGATTTTCTTGCTTCCAGACAGGGAAAATGGGCATATGCTGCTTTATTCAATTGGAATTGAAAAATTTCTTTTCAAATGAACAAATATGTTCAATTAACCTGTTCACCAAGTAACCTTTACTGTGTAGCTTTACATCTAAATCAGATAAGTGCTGTGAGATATCAGTCAAGAAAGCAAAGTCCTTCAACCAATTATCATCCCTTAAATAAGCAACACCCTGTTGTTTGCATTCAATGTGATCTGAGGGACGCCTGTTGCACACCCCTGCTGTACTGTGATTGTTAGGAGTGCTGTCCCACTTGTTTACAACTTGGTGGTAAAGATTTGCATTTTATACCTGCCATATAAATCGACCCAGAGTTTTGGAAATATTTTTTAGGATTGAAAACTTGACTTGTACACTGCAATTTACGGTAATGAAAATTAATTTAATGATTATAACATAACTGAAATTTTGAAAAAAAAAATCTTTTTTACTTAAAATATTGTGATTTATTTAGTAGAGCAGGTGTTCATTACCTGTTAATTCAGTTGAAAGGCTAAGTGGATATTATTATTTGATGAAAGCCTTTTAATTTCATGAGATAACTAGAATATAGGTAATGAAAAATGATATTGCTCCATATGACAAAAATGTGTCACTGTATTCCTAATTAAAACATAGTTATATGTCAGGTAAAAAACTTTTTTGCAATTGTTTTATGATCATAGTGGCTTCTGTTGCTTATTATTAAGTAAGAAAAAAATTGGAATTTCATTGAAATATAATTTGGTTAAAATTTGTGGCTTTGAAAATAGAATAATAAATAATATAATTTTTAATAAACTGATTTTTTTTTTTTTTAAGTAATAACTGTTAGTGTTATTGAATTAAATAAAGATATTTGATGTTCATATTTATATTAAAACAAACATAAATAAAATTATTGAATTTGGAATAACTAATTGTGCTAAGTGATATACTGGTGGATTGGTTGAATGAACCCAGTAAGAAGCCAAAAAGTGAAAGAAATTTTTTAACCATTCTCAAATGATAGCATAATTTTACTAAATTATTTAATTAACATTTGACATTGATCCAGCCTTATCAAAAACATTTTTTTATTCTCAAATTACCTAATAAAATACTAGAGACAAAATTATTGACTGTTTAGAAAGACAACATTGTAGAAATGCAAAAGTTAGACGTTAGAAAAGCAAAAGCTTGAGGTTTTCATTGTGGTCCTAGGAATGCCGTTAGACCTGACAACAACTTTCCAGCAAAGAATGCCCATCTCAAGTAGTAAATCCTTCATATCATTAAAAGAAAAAAAATAAAAAAAATTACAATATCATGCTGAGAGCGCCAGTTCTGGTTCGATCACTGAAATTAAGCAGCCCGACAGGGGTCAGCATGAAAGGAGCGGGTATATAAGCAAACTCCTATAATCCGAAATATATTTCGACTTAAAATCCACAAAGGGTCGATAAGCTAGAACCTCAGTGCCCCCACCCAAAAAAAAAACAATCAATTCACAATATAAAAAAAACTTAGGTGATTTTCATAAGCAAATGCGAATGATTGCAGGAATAAGAAGATTTAGAAACATTTCACGAAAAAAAAAAAAAAAAAAGTAATTTCAAATTAATGCAAAACTTCTAAGCTTTCGCGTGACGTAAGAAGCACATTTGTGACGACTAAAAATAAAAGAATCGATGTTTTATCAATTTAAAACAAATTAAGAAGGTATTTTATTTTTTTAATTAGAAAAAACATGAAATATTCAAAAAATAAAACAATTTATTTAAAAAATAAAATACATTATGAGGTTTACCGAATTTCTCGATTTTTGTGGGCGATATCCTTAGTAAGGTGGGAAGAAAAAAGAATTATTGAAACAAATAAACATTTTTTGTTTCAGTTTAAATATTTTTTAATTCTTTTTTCTTTTCTTTTTTTTTCCTTTGTATTGGCTTCTTTCTTCTTAGAGGAATTTGTTGTGTCATTTGTGTTTTTTAAATTTTGATATTTCTTCCAATTCTGGAATCTTGCTGGGAGTTATCTCAGGAAGGAACCCATTTTCCGCATTGTTGAGTATTTCCCAGATTTCGCTTCCATAATCGGCAAAATCGATTGGTTTCAAACCTGACCGAGTTTTTGCGGTCAATGAAGCTTCGGACACCAACAGAAGCTTGATCACATCGACATGTTTCTTAGCTACGGCGACATGTAAAGCTGTCTGTCCATCGGAAGAAGCAGCATTTATATCGACATTGTATTTTAAAAGTTCAGACACAATATCCACAAAACCGGCACGGCAAACTAAAGAAAATAAAGGTCGGTTGCAGTCGTCCAAGAGCTCTGGATTCAACCCGAAACGAAGGTATTTACGGACTACAGCAATATCACCATTCTGCACTGCTTCGATAAAGCGTTGTTTAGCTTCAATCCCAAGAAGTTTGCTTGATACGCTAACATCTTTACCTTTCAGTATTTCACCAGTTCGAATTTTATTAAAAAGTTGGTCAACCATTGTTTTTGTTTTTATAGTAACGGGATGAAAAGAGTGACCTCCCCTGCATAAACAAAGGTCATTTTTTTTTTTTTTTTGCTTAAGCAACTTTATCACTCGGATATTGTCGGTTAATTCCGCCAGTGATTAACGAAGAGACTGTTGCGTTAGAGATATAAATAACTTCTGGTAACGTTTTCAAATCAATAATAGATTGATTGATTGATTTGTTTTTACGGTCTATCAACTTTTTGCATGTTATTTAAAGCCAGGAAATATTTTTAGATTTTCAGCTGTTTTGGGAGAATGATTTTTACTGATACAAGAAGTTCTACTGATTATTTAACCCATAGTTATGGGGAGAAGTGAATTCATACCTTTCCTTTCCTTTCCTAAAGGTATTTTTGCGCATAAGCGAATATAACAAACCCTGACTTCAATGCAGTAAATATATATATATATATATATATATATATATATATATATATATATATATATACAGTGTAACCCGGATATAAAGAGATTTTCTCTGATCCCAAATTAGAGCCATACTTACCTAAACAAAATAGACCAAACCCGGATATACGAGAAACCCGGATATAAGAGACTTCTTCTCCGGTCCCAACAACTCTCTTATATCCGGGTTACACTGTATATATATATATATATATATATATATATATATATATATATATCGGTAAAAGTGCTCAGTATCAGAGAGATAGCATATGTAAATATAAAAGTGGACATTGAGGTCAACACCCAGTAGCAACAATCTGTTTCATGCTTGAATTCAATCTTCATGTAATGTGTGTTGTGTTTTGGCCTAGCTATTTGTATATGCTGGTCAGTGGTGCATTATGATTAGTAAGGCCTATGGTACAGTGTGCGATGTATAAATTGTCGTACACACAACAAAAAAAAAAGAAAATAACACTGAAGACTCATTTTAACAGATATATTTACCAAAATGACAAAATAATAAAGAGTAAATTTATTCAATAAAATTGGCTTCAACCATGGCCTCTAGACAACTTCGGAATCTCCTGCAACTCTTCTTGATGGCTTCCTTGTTTAAGTTGGTGAATGCTGCCATAATCTTTGCCTTCAGTTCATCTTTGATGTTACAAGGAGTTTTGTTGGTCTCTCACTCAACAACACCCCACACATAATAATCAAGGGGATTGCAGTCTGGGAAGTTAGATAGCCAAATGTAAGGGGTGGTGTGGTCAAAGAAATTGTCTGACAAACATGACTGGGTTCTCCTGTTTGGGTGGCATGATGCAGAGTCCTGTTGCCAGACATAGGGTCTTCCAGCAGCCACCCTATTTACTCAGGGCAGCACT
This sequence comes from Acanthosepion pharaonis, assembly GCA_903632075.3. Classification (NCBI taxonomy): domain Eukaryota; kingdom Metazoa; phylum Mollusca; class Cephalopoda; order Sepiida; family Sepiidae; genus Acanthosepion; species Acanthosepion pharaonis. Next base: position 108,023 of record CAHIKZ030004259.1, read on the forward strand.
ACTACTACAAAGCACTTGATGTAGGCCTTCATGTTGAGTCTGAGGCCCTAATCAACAAATTCAGGAGTTCTTTTCTTATCAGAGTGAATTTTCCAAGCTGCCATACCTTTGTAAATACCATTAGGCTCATCCAACTTTTTCTGAATCCTCTTCACTCTCCTCAGATTGACACTCAAACACTCGTATTGGAGCTTCTAGCACAAATAACCAGCAGTATAGCATGCTGTTTCCAAATTTCTAGTGGAGTGAATTGTATCATGGTGTTCTTTTTCTCACAGACCCTACTATACTGTGCAGTTGACAAAATCAAAAATAAGCAAGGTGTGCATGTACAAAATAAAAAATATGAAATGGCGACAATTTACCCATCGCACCCTGTATTATCCTAATGGTTATTGGGTGGGTGATAAAGATTATGCTTCAACTTATTTTAGAGGCTACTGAGTAGAAATAACCCAGAATGCGGTTATTTGTAGCTAATTTATTGTGTTGTTTGTTATTATTATTATTATTATTATTACATTTATTTATCCTTATATGGGCATTTATACTTATTTATTGATTTAGATTTTTTGTTTATTTTATTTATTTCACTTATTTTTCTTTCTTTATTTTTAGTTTTTGATTTTTAAGTAGCTTAGTAAAAATTTGTTTTTGTGTCTGCATTTTGATTGTTTATTTATTAATTTGTGTTGGTTGGTAGGTAGGTTGATAACAGCATATCAATACCTCTATGGGTTATTTAATATGGAAATCTAAATATTTTGAACACAATTTTATGGCTTCAATTACAGATAAAATGTATTGTTGGTCATTTTGCTATAAAATGTATTATTGGTAATTCTGCATTAAAATGTATTATTGGTAATTTTACTATAAATATGTATCATAGGTACCTTTTTTAAATAAAAATGTAATGCTGGTATTTTTACTATAAAAATGTATTTTTATACTTTCATGGTCTTTTATTTTTGTTTGGTAGGGTTCACTATTTGCCCATAGCTGAGACACTAACAGGTGCTACCATCCTGAAATAAAATACATGTATTTGCGTGAATGAAGAATATAATGGTGAAAAAATTTAAATGAAAATAAAGTTTATTCTTAAATAATCCTTACTCTAATCACAGCAAGATAAACTACATTTTTTTTCTTTTATTTGGAGCAAGTATAAATAAATTCTTTCTATTTCCAACTCTTGAACAGGAAACATATAACTGACCATGATAAAAGCAGGGTTGCATAAGATGAAGTCCAATAACCAGCGTTAAGAATAAAAATGGAAATAAAAACCATGCTATGCAACACCATACAGGAATTATCTGTGACACTCAAGGAAATCAGGATCAAAGAAAAAGTAGTGAGGTATATCACAGAGAAAAAGAAGCAAATTAGTAGCCAACATTACAAAATAATGTTGGTGAAAATTTTTTTTCTATTTGTGATAGAATATTAATGTATGGTGAATGTGTGGTAATACTGAAAGTGCGAAAAAAAAAAGAATACTTAAAGATTTTCATACTGGACACCCTGGTATATCGAGGATGAAAGCTTTAATGTTTTTTGGTCAAATATGGACAAAGATATAGAGAAAAATGTAAAAACATTCAGAGGTTGTGTGATGGTAGCAAAGGTACCACCGGTGAAATTTAACCCTAGAACAAAGACAGAAAACTCTTGAACAGGCAACATATAACTGACCATGAGAAAAGCAGTGTTGCATAAGATGAAGTCCAATAACTTTCATTGATTGATCTTGTGATTTATTAATAGATATTACAAAACTTACTCTGACTGTGAATTACAATCATTTAAAATCAAAAGGCAGATCTGTTGGAATCAATGAAATTCTTGGAATCATTACAGTCTCTCCTTTCCCTTGACCAGTTATAATAAGAGTTTCCAATAAGTGAGTTAACATTTTCTTCACAATAAGACACGTACCATTATATAACTTTGGAGGATCAAGATTTCTTAGCAGCATTAATGGTACTCCTGGTTTTAATACCAACTTGGGTGATGACATTCCTGGAAGATCCAAAGGATTAAAAAATTCAATAGGGAAGTTAACTGCTTCATCTGGATCCACAGAATTGTTTTGGCAAAGTCATCTACATTGCATAGGTTAAAGAATGACATTAGGGTGGTGTTTTTTTTTTGAGTTTCAATCAATTCCTGAGCATAGACTTCAGTAAAATACACCCACTGTCCATTTTCAAGATGAATACTCAAGTGCTGAACTGGTGGGTATCTGTTGTGAATGTTAAATGTAAAAATTCTCCAGGCAACCTCATTGCTAGAAATGTATCTTCCTGACTGAAATTTTTCTCCTTCATTGTGGTTTATCAATGGCAATCAAAGCTTGGTCACTCCACTTATTTATGTATTTGCACACATACTTTATGGACTTAACATTGTTAGAAAATTTCAAATTAATGTGAGCAATGAATGCTTTGCACAGAAGTGGACTATAGTAAACAACTCATTTATTGTCTACTAGTATATTTTGTCCATTTCTTTCAGGTTTGAAGCTAAATCCTCATTTTTTAATGTTTCTTCTTCTGTAAATTGGGTAGCCATCTGTATCCATTTTTGTGTGTTTGACAAATTTTCTTGGAAATCTTTTTGTACATCTGTTGTCAATCATGAAAGGACAATTGAAATTCAAATAACCACATGGTCCATGAATCATGTCTTTTTTACTATTTCAAAAAGCTCTGGATCTTCATTAGGATTTGACAGTTCTACACTGATGACAATTTATTTGATTTGGATTGATCTTCTCCCTTAACCATAAATGTAAATATACATATGGTAGTCCTCTCTTTTGCCACTTAATTGAATACATTTGACATTTTACAGGTCCAAATATTTTTTCTTTGTTGATGAGATCCATCAGTTTGTTGCTTAAAAATCCTAGCAGATTGTCAAGGAAGAAGATTTTCTAAAATCTCAGGCCAATTCGGATTTGTAGTAAATGTAACAAACAAATCTGGTTTGCCAAAATGTCTGACATAAGTCAATCCATCTTGAACTCTTTCATGCATGTACCTTGGTCCACCTGTGAATGATGAAGGGAGAATAACTGTGTTCTGCATTGACAGCATTGCCATCATTCTGAATTGCATCCATTAGGTGGATATATTCCTCCGCTCTTAGTTTCTTTTGATTCATTTTGATAAAAAGTAACCTTTCGGATTCAATTTTTGCATACATATCCACCAAGAACTGATTGAATGGTTGCTTGAATCTGAAGAGATAATTATAACTGTTACTCTTTATCATAATTTTGTATGCATGGCTGATATTTTTTTGTTTGTGGTTAATCCAGTGTTCAAATGTCTTTACCTGAGGAGAAAATGATATCCATCTGTTCCTTGCCAAAAGATGAGTGGATATTGTAAGGCAACATAAGCTCTGTGAGTTTCTGCAACTTTTTAAAGACTTCTGTCTCTGGAGAACGATATCCCTTTTTTCACATTATTGGTCAATCATTAGGATAGCTACCTCATTGATACATGTTGTATTGAGCTTCCTCTGGCGCTCATCAGAAGGTGTTTTGTCAGCTCTAATCACAATTCTGAAATCTTCAGGTCTAACTCTTTTCACAGCTGATTTCAACTCCATTGTACTTGTGCAAAAACTCTTGAAAGTCAATATAATGTCTAACTTCAGTTTATCAAACATATTTCTTCTGGTCTGTGCTTGTGCTTGGTAATCCTCTATGAAGTGGATTTAAAGAAATTGGTGTGGCTCATTAGATAATGGTAGAAGGGAACATGTGGTGAACAAGACCCTCAACTCTGAAAGTTGAGTTCCATCCTGGAAGTGTTGCATCTTTTGCTCCAATTGATGCCATAGCAAAGCAATTATTGTAAGCTCTAATGTGCTGAAGAAAATCTCTTAATTCTTGAGAAATCCCATTCAGGAGATAGAAGAGTCGCTGAAGAGGTATTGGAAGTTCTGCTAGTTGAATCATTCCTTTCTTACAACATATTATCAGATTCATCCTTGAATCTTATGGCAGACTTTGGACCTGTGGAAGGGGTATTTTCCATCAAAAGCAAGGTGGGCATTGCCACCCATGACTACAAAGTCATGGTGACATTGACCTGGCCAAGATTTAATGAGGTTCCCAAAGTCATCACCTGCGGCGTCTGAAATATTTATATTGTGGTTGAGGGTTGCCATCACAGCTGCTGATCTTGTGGAGCTGCCAGTCAACTAGCAAAGTTGTGTCTGTGCAGAAACCTGGCACCACAGCCTCAAGCATCAAAAGAGCAGCCCAAGGTGGAAGAACCAAGGAAGGCCCCCAGTACTTATGGCAAGTGGACCGAGGTGGTGAGGAAGGAAACCAGGGTGGCAACTCCGCCTCCCTAGCAGGATTTCCCAGAAAATGGAGCTGCCAAACAACTACAGCAGTGGCCAAAACAGCAGCAGTGGGTGAAAGAGCACCAGTAACAGCAGCAGCAGCCTAAGAAATGGACAAAATATACTAGTAGACAATAAATGAGTTGTTTACTATAGTCCACTTCTGTGCAAAGCATTCATTGCTCACATTAATTTGAAATTTTCTAACAATGTTAAGTCCATAAAGTATGTGTGCAAATACATAAATAAGTGGAGGACCAAGCTTTGATTGCCATTGATAAACCACAATGAAGGAGAAAATTTCAGTCAGGAAGATACATTTCTAGCAATGAGGGTTGCCTGGAGAATTTTTTACATTTAACATTCACAACAGATACCCACCAGTTCAGCACTTGAGTATTCATCTTGAAATGGACAGTGGGTGTATTTTACTGAAGTCTATGCTCAGGAATTGATTGAAACTCAAAAAAAAAACACCACCCTAATGTCATTCTTTAACCTATGCAATGTAGATGACTTTGCCAAAACAATTCTGTGGATCCAGATGAAGCAGTTAACTTCCCTATTGAATTTTTTAATCCTTTGGATCTTCCAGGAATGTCATCACCCAAGTTGGTATTAAAACCAGGAGTACCATTAATGCTGCTAAGAAATCTTGATCCTCCAAAGTTATATAATGGTACGTGTCTTATTGTGAAGAAAATGTTAACTCACTTATTGGAAACTCTTATTATAACTGGTCAAGGGAAAGGAGAGACTGTAATGATTCCAAGAATTTCATTGATTCCAACAGATCTGCCTTTTGATTTTAAATGATTGTAATTCACAGTCAGAGTAAGTTTTGTAATATCTATTAATAAATCACAAGATCAATCAATGAAAGTTATTGGACTTCATCTTATGCAACACTGCTTTTCTCATGGTCAGTTATATGTTGCCTGTTCAAGAGTTTTCTGTCTTTGTTCTAGGGTTAAATTTCACCGTGGTACCTTTGCTACCATCACACAACCTCTGAATGTTTTTACATTTTCTCTATATCTTTGTCCATATTTGACCAAAAAACATTAAAGCTTTCATCCTCGATATACCAGGGTGTTCAGTATGAAAATCTTTAAGTATTCTTTTTTTTCGCACTTTCAGTATTACCACATTCACCATACATTAATATTCTATCACAAATAAAAAATTTTCACCAACATTATTTTGTAATGTTGGCTACTAATTTGCTTCTTTTTCTCTGTGATATACCTCACTACTTTTTCTTTGATCCTGATTTCCTTGAGTGTCACAGATAATTCCTGTATGGTGTTGCATAGCATGGTTTTTATTTCCATTTTTATTCTTAACGCTGGTTAAGGGTTTGGGAATTAGCCTGGATAACCCATCTGCATGACTCAGCATCTTTGACTGAAGACACTCAATCTTAAAATTATAATCTAATAATATTGTTCTCCAACTTTGAAATCGATTTGTTGTATGTATAGGAATCCCTTTTTTGGAACCAAAAAGAGATAATAATGGTCAATGATCCATTTAAAGTGTAAAACTCCTTCCGTGTATGAATCTATGGAATCTTTTTACTGCAAAAATTATCCCTAAAACCTCTTTTTCAATTTGGCTGTGTCCTTCTAAAGCTGGCAATAGGGTTCTTGATGCATGTGCAATTGCTTTTACTTGGTCGTTGCTTTCTTTGTGTAATATTACAGCTCCTATGCCTAAATTACTAGTGTTACTTGCAACAATAATATCTTTATTTGGATTGTAATGTGCTAGACTTAAGTCTGATGTTAATATTGTTTTAATTTCCTTAAAAGCAAACTGACATGCCATACTCCAGTACCATTTGGAATCTTTTTTTAACAATTTGTTTTAAGGAGCTCTCAATATGTGCATATTTGGGGTAAAATTATCGTAGTAATTTGCTAGACCCAAGAATGCTTGTAACGCCAACACATTTGTTGGGGCGACATGTTTCTGACTGCATACAATCTTGATGGGTCTGGTTTTTTTGCCTTTTGCATCTATAACTTGTCCCAAATACTTAATGTTAGATAAAAAAATTCCCATTTATCTAAACTAAGTTTTAAACCGTATTGTTTTATTCTTTCAAAAACTTCTTTAACATGTTTGGCGTGTTGTTCTTGGCTTTCACTCTTAATTAATATGTCGTCAAGTTAGGCTATTGTGAAGTCCACGTCATTCAATAACGTATCCAGAATTTGTTGGAAAATGCCTGGCATGACTTTTATCCCAAATGGCAGTCTGTTGAATCTGTATAGACCCTTATGTATATTTATAGTTAAATACTTTGCACATTCTTTGTCAACAGGAATCTTAAGGTAGGCCTCAGACAAATTCAGTATGGTATTGAACACTCTGCCACCATTCAATTTTGTGAATATGTCTTCCAAACTTGGTAGAGGGTAATTGTATGTTTCCAAACAGTCATTCAATCCTGTAGCAGACTATAATTTTATTATTTTTCTTTTACATGTAAACAGTAGGGTTTGCCCACTCACAGTAGTTCGTTTTTCTTAACAAGCCAATTTTTTCTATACAGTTCAACTCCTTACTAATGGAAGCTTCCACTGCAAAAAGTACTTTTTTTGGTCTAAATATAGGTGTCTCATTTTCTTTCAGTTTGAATGTTGCTTTAGCTCTGGTACATCTGCCAAGATCCTCAGAAAAAATTTTATGAAATTTTATCATTAAATCATTTTTAATTTTCCCACTCTGTTTGAATTAACACTGATATTAAAGCAGAACAAATTAATTCATTGGTTGAGAAGGTCAAATGACTCAATCCAATCCATACCGAACTGGTTCTGTGTTTGTTTCATAATGAATCCTTTTAATTTTGTAGTCTTGCCTATGAATGTCACATTTGTGTAAAATTCTCCTTCAAAATTTAGTTTATTTTCTGTAATGCTATGAGCAATTCTTTTTGCGATCAATAAAGTTGGTCTGCCAATTTTTTTCCAAGTTTGTTCATTTATCAATGTCAGATTTGAACTGGTATTCAATTGGAATTTAACATTTTTCTTGTTCATCTGTAGATTCAGAAACTTTCTTACCATTTTTATCTCTTTGTTTTCCATTGAAGTTAACTGTCTTTTCCATTTTTAACCCCTTTTTACTTTTGGGTTTTCTGCAATGATTAAAGCATTCTTTTCTTTTAAATCAACATTCCTTGTAATAATGGATCTGTCAACAGCCAAAACAAGGATTTATTTTCCATGCAACATTTTGTTTATGTTGTCTTTGCTTAACTGTCTGGATATTTGACATCTCACGTTTCTCTATTTTTGCCATGTCATATCAAAGATTTTCTATTTGTTTGCATTCTTCTGCAAACATTTGCAGACTGAATTTTGGATTTTGTTTTAATTTAGACAAAATTATCATTCTGTACTCAGCATCCTCTGGAGCTGTCAATCCTTGTACAAAAATCAAGCACTTAAGCATATCAGGTGTAAGTTCTTTCAGCTTAAACTTCTTACACTTTCTATTGACAATCCAAGCAAAAGTCAAGTAACTTCTCCATTTTTATTTTTAAGATTTAAACATTGCCATATTGTGTTGAAAAGAACTTTGCTCCCCCAAAATCTTTTCCAGAATTAAGGCAGTTTCCTCAAAAGACACTTCCCCAAAATCTAAAGAATCTAGCTTCCATCACTTTCCCATCACTATAATGTAGCTTTCTTGTAAATATTTTCATGGTAATTGAATAATTATAATTTTCTATAAATTTTTCTATAAAAAATATTTATAAATATTTTCATGGTAATTGTTCTGATAAGTTTCCCTCTTTGGTATTTTGACTTCATGAATTTAAGCATAGTACTAGACTGGTAGGTATGTCTCATTATTTTAACGTTGAATTTGCTAAATGTAACTTCCATTCCATGTAAAATTCCATTCTAATAGTTTCTTTTTTCAAACTTCTCACCTATAGAACTCTCTTCTGGTTTATTGAGCTTGAACTACAATCGTCAATAATTTAAATGCAACATCAATCATCACTTTCTGTCCTTTCTTTTATTGTTCTTTCTCTTCAATAACATTTTCTCAGTTTCCTTCACACACAGTAACACCTTGTGTCTTAGTGGCTTTAGCACCTTGATTGGGGCAAAATGATTTAAAAAAAACAACAATCTTTCTCTCCCACTATATATGCAGGCATAAATACACATTACATATACTTTCAGGCTGGATTGGTAGACTTAGATTTAGAATATAGATGCATAAGTACATATGTGCATAAACACAATCGTAGCAATACAATTATATTTACACATTCATATACACATATATGTACACCATTATGAATTTTTGCAAGTATATTTGCATGACTTACATATGCGTCTGTATATAAATAAATTCTCATGTGCATCCAACTTTATGAAAAAATGACTTATTCTTTCTTCTATCCCATTTATAATATTTCCTTCAAAAGAGTTCTCTGACTGCCATTCCTTAGGTATGTATAGATGCAAACATATGTATAATATATTTTAACACTATATGCACATATATACTTTTGTGAAGTAACAAATAAAATTAAATATTCACTTATCTGTCCCTATTCTGAATTTTGTAGAGATTACATTCACTTGTTAGAAGACTTGATTATAAAATTTACAATCTAAAATATAAAATTAAGAATTTTACAATTAAGTGGATGAAATTATGTTTTTAAATGACATTTATTAGTGACAAAAATAATCATTTTTGAAAGTTATTTACTCTATTTACATTTGAAATATTGTCCTCAACTTTGTTGTTCATATCAACATTTTGGCTGTTGTGCTCTGTAGCCTTCCTCATTTGTATATCAATCTGGGTAATATACAGGGAATTCTGAATCATAATTCAGATAGAAAATCTTAAGAAAAAGTATTAAGAAAAACTTGGAAATCCTATCCCACTTGAATTTTTGAAGAGAAAAGGCTTGCTTCTTTGCGTGACCCACTTTGTGTCCTTCTGCCTTATATCCTGTTCTTTTCGGAAATAAACACTTGTGTGTCCCTTTTATAGTCAATATTCTTTTGACTGTTTCTTCAGATGTGTTTATTTGGATACATTTTGGAAAAGCAGTCTTCTTCAGTCACGTCACAATCAATACAAAGAATTTAATGTTTGCTTATGCAAGATATTCAACAAGGAATTATGACCAAATAGAGTCATGAATTGGATGATTAAATAATGCATCTTTCATATTTGGTAATAGTGCTTAATATTAGGATGTTTGGAAAGTAATTACATATTTCACTGCTATGGATGAATCAAGTAGCCAAGGTAGAACCAAGGTTTATGAGGAAAAAACTGCATCTAGAATTAGTTTATCGTCTCTTCTACATGACACTGTTTTGTTTAGGGTGTATTTCAGAGTCAGTGTAAAAGTAATGCCTGGTGTTTAATCTTGTAATGAAAAGGGGTTACCAATTATAACAATATTCAGCATAATATTTCATATATATTATCATATAATGATATTTGGTAGAATATCTCAACATTTTCAAAATAAGTGAATTCAAAACATACATCTATCTATCTATCTATCTATCTATCTATCTATCTATCTATCTATCTATCTATCTCTAAACCATATTTTAAATCAATTAATTTATAATATTAATGCTCTGTAAATTTACATCGAGCCCTATTTTGTAAAAATAAAATATCTATAAGAACACCGGATTATATATCTTACTGTTCTTTCTTTTTTTATTTATATATATATATATATATATATATATATATATATATATATATATATATATATTAATCATTTCACCCCAAACAAGACAGTAAAGCCACTAAGATACAGAGGGTTACTGAATGTGAAAGAATATAAGGAAATGAAAAGCATTATTAAGGAGAGAGAACAATAAAAGTACAGAAATTAAAAAAAACAAAAAACAGAAGGTAACATTTGACAATGCATTTAAATTTCTGAAGATCAAACTTGACTAGAAAGCAAGAAACTGGAAGAGAGTTCCAAAAGTGAGAAGTGCAAGAAAAGGAACTGTTAGCATAGAATTTACACTTACATCTAGCCATTTCAACTGATTTACATCTAGCCATTTCAACTGACTTACATCTAGCCATTACAACTGACATACATCTAGCCCTTTCAACTGATTTACATCTAGCCATTTTAACTGACTTACATCTAGCCATTTCAACTGACTTACATCTAGCCATTACAACTGATTTACATCTAGCCATTTCAACTGACTTAAATCTAGCCATTAAAACTGATTTACATCTAGCCATTTCAACTGATTTACATCTAGCCATTACAACTGTAAAATGATGAGATCTTGTCACCAATTTAGTATTGTGCTTAAATTAATTGATGTAGGGTTTGACTGTGCCAGCCTTGTCCAAACTGCTGACCACATGAGATTAAGAGCTCATTCCTGGAAAGTGTAACTAAGGCCTGCTGCATAAACCACAGGTGGACTGTGTTGGTTGAGTGGGCATCTGTAATAGTGATTTGTTAGCTACCCTGGCAGATAGGTGTGCTCAGAAATGAGTTATCCATTTATACTTAACAAATATGGCTACAATATTACTGTCAAAACCCTCTCCTACTCTTTCTCCAATCATTGTAATATATAAAGTAACATTTAATATTGTGGAGTTGTTGCATATCTGCTCCTAGTTGGACCAAAACTGATAACTAAAATTTAAAAAGCTCTGTTCATCAGCAGGTTTATTTAAAGCCAAAAGGGTGAAATTAAAAAAAAAAGAAAATACAAAATTGAGAATAGTTTAGTCAGAATAACAATGTAAATAAAGAAATAAAAAGGAAGGGAAAGAAGAAATATGACAAATAGGAATGAATACTGAGCCTAATTATGAGACCATGGGTCTAAATGGGTAAAGTGGGTAGAAAGTAGTTTATTTACAGGAATATGTTATAAAGTTTATAATAATAAGTCTACCGAAAGGAAGAAAGTTACATGAAGTTACAGGGTGAAAACAGTCAACATGTGGTGTAAATGGTTCTACATGATGAAGTACAGCATCAAAAATAAATGTATGTAAAGTGGTTACCTTAAATAAATGTTCAAATAATAATACAATATTAAAGGATACTAATGCTTAGAGAAAAAGGTTAAGAAGTTACATACTGGTGATGCTATCATTAGGGGTAATTTTAGGAGGAGCAGAAAGTAGGAACAGCATGATTTTACCCCTGTTGATTGTACTGGTTCTGGTAATTTCTAAGGGCTAAACAGAAAGTGATCAAAACAGTGACTAATTGAAAATGTACCTAATTAAAAAATTGATGAATAAGGGGAAAATAAAACAATAGATACCATTGTAACAGAATAACACATCTAATAGAAATTGTCATAATTCAGCCAACCATTTAGTTTATTTATGTTAGAGTGATCAACAAAATAGTCCAGACTGAGACATTGTCCTTATGGATTTTAGGTAACCTATATAGCTGGGGCTTCAATGAACTAATCAGCCTTACAATCTCATAAATGTTTATTGGAGTTCCTTTTCCATTACTAAGTTTCTGAAAATTAAGCTCTATACTTTTGGTTTTGTGAAAAGACTCAACGGGTCATAATTTAATGAATTTCTTCTCATCACTTAATATTAACTTCATCTTGTTAGCATAATCATCATTATTTAAAATCACCATCCCTGACCTTTTATCAGGTTTAGTAATCTCAGTAAATTTATTTGGAGGTAAACTTTTTAAGATCTGAACTGTTCAAGTTGCCTTGGAAATTCAGTCGAATTAATGGACCAGATTTGGGCCTGAGTGCACTCACTTTATCCACCAAAATGGGAGATAGTGGACTGAGTCAAGCAAAAAGAACACCCTCAAACTCACAAAATATAACTTTCCATTTTAGTTAACCTTTCATTAACCACCTTGGATTTTTTAAAAATGGAAGTGAGATATGCTTCCCATGACAGTTGAGCTACAATTGTGCCACACCATGTGCTACACACCACCACTGAGTCAGGAGAGTAGTGGGAGGGAGAAAAAGAAACAAGTTGCCAACTAGGAATTATGAGTACTTAAAAATTTTGCAGTAACAAAACACCCACATATTAAAATAAAATGCAGGGTTAAATAGGTGGAATGCAAAACTCAAGTTGATGGGTTAAAAACAACTCGGTTGGATATAATGTTGACATTTAGGTTTATTTAAATTTTGTTTGTGCCAATGTCTAAAAAAAACAAAAAAATAATCTACAAACTAACTTTTAAAAAAATTACTCTTTATAACTTTAATTTTTCTGGACTTTCAAAACTTTTGTTTTTATTAATTAGGGCAAATTGTCATGTGACTCTTTTGCACAAAATGTTCTATATAAAGCAATGAATTTAATTTCATCTTATGATGAAATCTGCCTAAGTTTGCTACTGTCTTTTCTCTCCAGAATTTCAAGGATCCATTTTTTTAACAATTATTTCTTGAAAAAAAATCAGGTACTGTTGGCATTTTTTATTTTTAATTGTCTGCTTTAGCATTTATATAGAAAATAAATAATGACAAAATATACAGACAAATTCTAAATTATTAAAAAAAAAAAATACACAGATATGTGAATTTATTGTTTGATTTATTTACTGGCATATCAATCACTATGGGTTTTTTAATGCCAAAATTTAAATAATTTGAACACAATTTTATGGCTTTAACTAAATATATTTTGAGTGCAATTGTATGCCTTTAACTACAGATAAAATGTATTTTTAGTCATTTTACTATATATATTGTTCTTTTTTATATAAAAATGTATTGCTGGTATATTTACTATTAAAATGTATTTTATATTTTCATAGTCTTTTTGTTTGAGGGATTCATTATATGCCTATAGCTGGGACCCTAACAGCTGCTACTACCTTGGATCAGGGTGGACCTGGGAACAACAGCAATGAAAAACTGGCTCCTCAAAACCTTCAATCTTCCAATCAGAGGCATTGCTGCCAGATGTAGTTATAGTCACAGCTATATGAAAAGAAATGATCCAGAGAACTGGTCAGTCATAGGACTTATGATGATATTAATGAATTTTGTTCTTATGATGAAACAATTGTTTTGTGGTAAACAATCATGCCACTTATATTGCATGTAAATAATGTCAATGCACAAGTAGTACAGGTTAAATTAACTGTTTCCATACAAGAAACATTCAGTATTCACTGATTGAACAGTTTTTGTCAGTCAAAAATTATAAAATATCTTTATTAAAACAATTTTTCAGGAAATTAGAATTCTCAAGTCCACTAAATATTATCTTCATCTTCAAGAAGTGGGCATTAATGGCTCTCCACAATTTCCTGTCCTTTGTTGCTCTTAGTAAATTCTGTCATTTTACTATCTCTCCTAATCCTTGTTCTGCCAACCATTTACACAAATATATTAGGTAGGTTATTCACTGCTTTCCTCTGTCCCTGATGCTTTCAACATGTCCTGTGAGTGTCAAAATTTCTAAGCCTTCTTTCCCCATTATGCACCTTAGAAATTTCAACTATCTCTTTTTAATTCTAAGTATAAGTGTTCTTTTTGTTTCCATTTTTTCTAAAATTTCATTGTTGAATCATGTTCAGCATACTCCTGTAGAACCACATTTTTGTTGTCGAAAGTCTCTTCTTCATCTGTGAGGAGATTGTTCAACATTGACTTCTATACAGGAAAACCAATATTACATAACAGTTAAGTACTCTTTTCTTAGTTTCTAACAAGATTTTCCAGTTTCTTAATACTTTGCATAGCTTTTGGAAGGCATCTTTCACTACCCCAACGCACATTCAGATTTTGGTGTTGCATTTTCCATCTTCTGTTAAAACACTTTCTTGATATTTAAATTTTTGTACTTACTTGATTTTGGTATCTCCAATTTGTAATTTGCATGTTAGGCTGTTCCTTTTAATGGTTAGCGGCTCAGATTGAGGAATTGGTGAGCCAAGTTTGAATTCCAGTCAAATCCATTACATTCACTAATGTGCTAATACCTTTGGAAAAGGTATTATCACATAAGTGAATGTAATAAATTTCCCCCCAGCTATGGATAAATAGCAGGACAGACCGAGTTCTATAGCCTTGGATGGCAACTGGTTTGTCCTGCTATTTACCCATAGATGGGGGGGGAGAGGATTCATACCTTTCCCATGTGTATTAGCACGTAAATGAATGTAATGGATTTGACTGGAATTTAAACTCAGCTCTTTGATTTCTCAGTCCAAGCCACTTACTCCACTGTGCCTCCTTTTCATCATATAGTAAATCTAAAATTTCCTAGTTTTTTCTGAGGTATCCTATATATATATATATATATATATATATACTTTCTAATTGAGAATCTACTCAGGGACTATAACTTAAGTGCTATGATTTGAAGTACCAACCTGAAGGTAGTACAAGCAAATGACATATCTAATAGGTATTCTACTGTTTGCATATATACCAAACCTAAAATGAAAATAAAAAAGAATTAAAAAAAAAACTTCTTTTAATATTTGTAATTATTTAAATTAGTCACTTTAATGAAATTTAATTAAATTTGATTTTTGTTGTTTTCTTTGAGCACTATTTATGCCCCATTATTAGTTAAAAAATAAATATAAATGATTAATGCAAGTTTTTAAAAAATTTATTATATTTTCCAAGTTAATTTTATCATGCTGTATTAAAAACAGTAGCATGGTAGCCTAATGGATATGTCATTTGCTTATCAGTCTCCAGTTTGAAAGTTTGAATGCTGGGCAATTTTCAAAGATCTTCCGAGTAAGTTTCATTAAGACTGCATATATAAAATCATACTAAAATAGCATGACAGGCTGAAATTTTCATGCGATAAGTGTCCATATTTGGAGATTGTAAACAGATCATTATATACATTAGGCATGTGCTAATGTTCTCTTTTTTTTGAAAACTAGAAGAAGAATCCACAGTTGAAAGTCATTTTTTTTCTTTGCTGGAAACTTTTACACACACCTCATAAAAATTCTATGTAAAAAAGAAAGAAAGAAATAATATCCCTAACATATCCAAACTATTTTCTACAGAAAGGAAACTGATTCAGCTGGTAAACATTTTGATATTGCTATTATGAACAAAAATCAACTCAAATTTCTCATTTTCCCCCAATTAACTAAGTGCAGGAATTTGTACACTATCCACGTGCCAATATAATGAGGCTGCAATCATTTTTTTCTGGAACAGTGTAGGGGAGTAAATAATTATAAAACCCTAACATTTATATATTCAAAAAGACTTGTAGAAAATGGGTAACAGCAAGGCATGGAAACAACAAAACTAACATTATTTATTATTTGGTTGTTATGTGATATTGGAGACATGAGAGACAATAATACTGAGTAAATTGCAAGTTTAGGGTGAAATGTAAATCAAATATGGATTGGAATCCAACAGAATAATAGTATAAAAAATGATTAAAGTCTCTAAAAAGTATTTCTTGTATGGTTTTTTTTTTTTATTTTTTGTGTGTGTAATGAGTGTTCAGATAATTTAGTTGGGAAATAAAAGAAATGTCTGGAGATATCTAACCTCAAATTTTTTGGATGAGTTTTAAGAGATGAATATTATCATTGCAGCCTGAAAAGGAAAGGAGCAGAAATTTTTGTTGACCCACGTGTTGACTGCCTGTCTGATAGTGAGGATGTTGTGTGTTAAACAGGAGTAGAGGAGAAAAATTAGGGGTTGATTCTTATTTGTTCAGAAAGAGTGAATTAATGATAATTATTTTGATAATATAATTAATTTTTATTTAATTTATTTTTATGGATAAGACAAAGTGACAGTATAATTAATTTTCTATTTATGTATCTTTTATGGATACAACAGTATATATGTGAGTGTGTGAGGGGGGGATATTCAAGTAGTTACAATGTTAATGTTTTAACCAGGTTCACATCTCATTAGGGTTGATTTGTCAAGGAGGTGAATTCTTGATAATATTGGTTTGGGAAAAAACAACTCCAGTCTGCAGCACCATAAAAGTGCCTGAAAATCATAATCAATGGCTAGGGTGATCACAGACGTAAATATCCTTATATTCCATTTTCACTTGAAGGATAGAGAGGGAAATGTTAGCATGAGGACTTATTGATTCAAACTTTTATCAAGAAGCAAAAGTAAAAAGTCACAGTACTCCTTCACATAACTTGATAAAACCGGAAAAGTGATATTACCTAGAAAGAAATAATATATAATACAGAAGCTTAAAAGCATAAATTAAATTTATAAATGTTTCCTATGCATTCATTATTTTATTATATATATATATATATATATATATATATATATATATATATATATATATTTTTGTAGGGAAGTTAGAACTCTGACTAAATAATTATAAACTTCCTAACATTTATATATATATGTAAAAATGACAAACAGAAAGATGTGGAAACAACAAAACTAACATTATTTATTATTTGGTTGTTATGTGGTGTTTTTGATGAGTTTTAAGAGATGAATATTATCATTGCAGCCTGAAAAAGGAAAGGAGCAGAAATTTTTGATGACTCATGTGTTGAATGCCTGTCTGAAAGTGAGGATGTTGTGTGTTTGTGTGAGTAGATTTTTTTTTGGGGTTGATTCTTATTTGTTCAGAAAGAGTGAATTAATGATAATTATTTTTGATAATATAATTAATTTTTATAGTAAGAGTGTAGTGTGTTTGTGTGTGTTCTGGAGAAAAATGGAGTTGATTATCATTGATTTAGAAAGAGTGAATAATATTAATATAATTATTTTTGAGACTATAATTAATTATTCTTTATTTATTTTTTATGGACGCAACAAAGTGATAGCATAAGTAACTTTTTATTGATGTATTTTTTTCTGGACATAACAGTAATGGCTGAGAACATATTAATTGAATACCCTGCTTACAATATGATATGACTGATTTACCCAATTCTTTAACAAATTAGAAACAATATCTTTCCAATTCTTCTTGCATTCATTTTATTTGTAATCTGAGAGAGAGTTTCAGTTTATGACTTTTTACAGGATGAGTTGCAATGGTTTTTATCTCATTTTCCATGATATACTGGACAGCCATCTTGGTTATTTAAAACTGCTTAGATGTTATTAAAGTACTCATTCCAGAATTGCAAGCATTGACAGTTCATTGTTTTAATTCTGCAGATAACTCATTCACCTTCATCATGTGGTTATTGTTGATACCCACCTTGAAGTGAACAATGCAAATATTCATGACTAAATATATATTCATTTAAAAATTTACAACACACAGATACAACTTGATATACTAACTCATCATTACATGAGATAAATATATCTTTTATGAATTTCATGATTAAAATAATTTCATGTTATACATTTATAAATCTACCATTCGCCCATGCACTGAATATTGCTGCCATATTTGGTCTGGTGCTCATACTATATATCTCGAGATTCTTGATGAAATCCAAAGAGTTTTCAATGTAATCAATCCTGACCTTGCATCTTGACCAGACACTTTGCCAACATTATGATATGGCTTCCTTGTGTCTTTTCTATAAATATTTTCCTGTGCAATTGTTCAGATGAGCTTTCCTCCTAGGTGTTTTGACTACAGGAATTTAAGTATACTATGAGATTAGTAAACTAAGTCTTACTCTTTTACTGTTGAACTAGCTAAATGCAACTATAGGTTCTATTCTAATTATTTCTTTGCTCACCTGTGGAACTCTCTTCCAATTTCTTGCTTTCCTGAATCCTGTTCTTTTATTGACCTTTCTCCTTACTAAAGTCTTCTCAGTCTCCCTCACTACCAGTAACCCCTTGTACCTTATTGGCATTAACACATTGCTTGAGGTGAAATGATTAAAAAAAAATTTCATAAGTAAAGATAATGTTGTCATTGCTAATTTTTTAAATATTGTTTTTATAATGCTATTGTACTGAATAAAAAAATTATAAAATATTTTATGAGTATATTCTATTTTATATATAGTAATGGCAATATTAACCATCTCCTTATAAGGAATCATTTAACATTTATTGACCAAGCAGACATTGCTGTTTTCGGATGAAATTTAAAAAAATTTCCCTTAAAACAATTTTTCAGGAAAATAGTTTTCTCAAATTCAATAGCTGTTATTGCTCTTTCCAGTATTGGGGTTTCCTTCCTAACCTTTTATTTGAAGTAGTGTGGAACATCAGCATCTTGATTATGTCATTATTTTCTTTTGGAGTTTCATGTTCTATTCATTTTAGTTTTTGCTTCTATTGAAAGTTCTCAAATGATGTGGTTTCTGTTATTTGGTACAGTTCTTTGTAATTCTGTAGTGCTAGTCCACAAGATTTGAAGAAAGAAGACCTCATTTAGACCCACAGGTTTCACTAACTCAAAGAAACTTTAACCATTAATATAGGGCCAAGGACTTTATTTATAAAGATAGAGTATCATCCCTTAATGTAGCAAAAATGTCAGCATGAATGTTTTTTTTTTAGGGGGGATAAAGGCTTTTTTGACAGGTACTTGATATGCCAAATTTTGTCCATTTTCAAGAGAAGTTGCTATTTGTTACTTTTGAAGTCTTCTTTAATCAGTCAGATATCAGTTGAAATTAATATGTCCATGATTTCACAGATTTAGAATCACTCCTTCATAGTCAGTCTATGAACTTTACAGCTCACATTATATATATATATATATATATATATATATATAGTCAGTCTATGAACTTTACAGCTCACATATATATATATATATATATATATATATATATATATATATATATATATATCAGTGGTGACTCTAGGTCATCAATGTTTGTTGGGCTCATTACAATCTTTAACAAAATATACTATTGATATAACTTAGATGCTAAAATTATTCCTTTACTCTAAATAGAATATATAATTTTAAAAATATCTGTGCATGAAATTACAAAAACACATTTTGATGTTTTAATATTAATTGTAATAATTCTATAAAAATAAACATTTAATTTGAAAATTTTTCCCAGACATGTAAGAAAAGAAAATGTGAACAAAGTCTTTGATATGTTTGTCTGTTTCTTGCCCACTTTCCAATTTTTATTGTTTTATAGCCTGTTTATCAAGACACTGATGATAGAGATAGGAATAGTTGACTGATATATTTCCTCACCACTGCCGATTCACACTCCTCATCTTAACTCTCCAGTTGATGAGTTAAGGCTGCCACTTTCTTTGATTTTCGCCAACTTTAAGTTGGGCTAGATTTAATTTGCCCTTTTTCAATTGATACATCTTGCTAAAACAAGAACAGCCTATACTGTAGAGAATAAATTATTTAAAATGGACATTTGAAAACAATAAGTTGAAATAAAAATGTGTTGTTTGAAAAACATGGTGTACAAGTCATTAGAGATTTTTAAAAGATTATTTATAAAATTAAAGCAAGAAATACATTGCTTATTGATATGATAGAGCTCAGATCTGCATAGCCCGACTAGTCACATAAATTTTATTTTATTTCATTCTTTTTTTACTTAGTTTCTTTCTTTGTTTTTCTTTTTTCTTTCTTTTTTCTTATGACCAATATCAACAAAATGTATTTCAGTCAATATTTTGAGTAATATTTTGAGGCATGGAGTTGAAACTTTGGTTCCAACTGAAGTCAAGAATGAGAATGACACACTATGAAAGGTTTTTGTTGCTTTGAAATAGAGATACTTGAATGTTGACTCAGTCAGGCTAAGCCTGAGAAGCCCAAACTCTGGAGTCGCCACTGATATATATGTATAAACATAAAATATATATATATATATATATATATATATATATATATATATATATATATGTGTGTGAGTGTATGTGTACATGTGAATACATCTGTTTCAATATTAGAAGACTGAATCATATTATTTTAAATGAAATTGACTGTAGAATACTGATAATTCTTCACTTCTCTGTGTGTCAGTATAAAAACACATGCCAAGGATTTACTCTTGCATAATAAATATAATCATACCCATTTACTGAAAAATAACAACAGTTCCAACCCCCTAAAAATATGCAAACACTAATTCTGCTCCAAAGCCAATACAATCCACATTGTTCAGCTCTGGAGGTGGGAAGAGGTTTCTATTTTTGCTCCTCAATAAATGAGCACTGATAATACACACCTTACGGGTGAGAATCATTTTGCTTGGAGTAAAAAAAATCAGGGTCTTAATTTAATGAAATTAACAATTAATGACTTGCTCAGCTGACCATGAACCAATAGGTCATTGAATGGGAGAGTTGTTGAGGATCCTACAATAAAACAATCACAGCACACCTAAGTTTATTTTTATACAATCAAAATAAGGATAATGAGGTTACAATGAAATGATTGATTAATAATAGGTCCGCTGACTATGAATTAAGAGGTCACATGATTTTGTCAAAAGGGAAGCTGCATTTATTCTCTATTGACTACAAAAATAAGCTCTGTGAAGTTAATTCTGACATGTGAATATTATATACTGACCTCTGGAAGGATGGGTCTTTCAATCTTAGTTGATATTTTGTACAACATAAATATGCAAGAATTTATAAGAAAATATTATATACTGATTTGATGGGAGGATGAAATTAAGTACCTTATAAGCTGGCATACAAGGCAACTGGGTGTTTAAGATGATTCCCAAATTTTCATGTTAAAGTGTAGGTTTCAGGCCATATTCACTGTATAAGATGACCCCGCAACCAATGGTATTTTTAAAATGTATTGTATTGAATTTATTAAATACATTCAGTAAGCATATACTTTCTTTTCACTCAAATTCTAATGAAAAAGCGGTTTACAGTGTGAAAATTGCTTTGGATTTCTCTCTTGACAAATATGCATTTTATTATTGTTGTGCAATCATAGCACATATTATATAAGGTAAGACTAATTTTATTACACTACACTTGTATTATCTTATGATAATAATTTGAATTAAGTTGTTTCAGTAGAAAATATTGCTGTCGATAGTTAGCAAGGCAAGAGTTAGCCGACTATCAAAAATCTTCCATGCTAACAACTTACCATAAACCTTGGGGTTTATGGTTCACAATTTATACCTGGAGTATAAGACAGTCCTATATTTTAGGGAGGGATTTTTTTAAGGTTAAAGTTTGCCTTGTATGCTGATATATATAGTAGATATATGTACAAAATAAATAATTCAGATTTTACAAGTATGAGACTGATAGGTTGCAAGAGTGAAAACAGACTGTCTTTTCCTCCTCTATGGTAAAAGTCTGTTAACAAATTCAACCGAATGAATACTATATAGGTGGAAATTTTCTGTACAGATGATAAGACTTGAAGCAACAGAGACATGGGTTTACAGAAGGATGCTGAGAATACCATAAATGTAGCATGTGAATAATGAAAGTTTTAAGGAAAATGGAAATAAAAAGGATGCTCGTACTTAGAATAAAAAAAAAATTGAAATTTTGAGGACACACATATATACATATAGCCAGTATGTATGTATGTGTGTATATATATATATATATATATATATATATATATATATATGAATATGTATATATATATATATATATATATATATATATGAATATATGCATAATATATATATATGAATATATGCATAATATATATATATATATATATATACATATGAATATGTAAATAATATATATAAATATGAATATATGCATAATATATATATATACATATGAATATGTATATATATATATATATATGAATATATGCATATATATATATATATATATATGAATATATGCATATATATATATATATATATGAATATATGCATATATATATATATATATATATATATGAATATATGCATATATATATATATATGAATATATACATAATATATATATATATTATGAATATATACATTATATATATATATAAATATATATTTATATATTATAATCATTTTCTTTTTTAAAAATATGCTTCCATTATGACAGAAATTTCTATGCTTCAAAACTGAATCTAAAGTTGTAAATTTAATTATAAAAATTAAACTTAATATCCAAAGTTTTGTTCCATTGTCAAGTGATGTTAGGAATAACTTTCTAACAAATCTACTTAATTTATAAGCGCAGATAATCTCAATATTCTAAGTTGTTAAGGTTAAGGAAAATTCAATCTATTTTGATTTGGGGTGGTTGGGTTTTAATTTTCTTAGACAACTTATGTATCAAATATATGTTACTTACAAAGTCAGGTTAAGTTTTGGGATGGGGGTGCCTGCTCACAAACATAGACATCTGTTATTCAGTGTGTGGTCAGGATTTTTAATGCCAAAAAAATTTTGGCATTTTTATTTATCTGCTTATTTCATATTTTTATATCCAAAGATTTTCTAAAATGTCATTTAAGTTTGAGTAAGTCATATTTTTAATATTTAAATTTTATTCCTACGGATTTAAAGTACCATTCCTCCTTCTAATAACTAATAGACCATACAGTATTTTTACAAATAAATATATTAGAATTTAATGATCAATTATAAATCTGTATATTTCATTTCTCTTCTTTTTTTGTCAAAATTATTATTTAAGAAAAATATTTGACAGTGCCTGCAAAAAATAGCTATTTCATTTCTTTGATTTAGCAAATTTTTATTTTTCAGAAACTTAATAATGTATAATTTTTCATGTATGCACAAAGGACATGGGTCATTTAATGATTTAATTTACTGCTGGCATTTTATTGTTTTCTTCTAAGTGTCAGAAATATTTAGATAGGGATGTTTGATTTTGGTATTTATTATTATTAAAGGATGTTTGATGTTGGTTCCACCTTCTTTTGAATTCATTCCTTGTGCATCCAATGTAGAATTTAACTATGCCTGGATCTTCAATAGATGAGATATTGCATTGATAAACTACTGATTTAATATGACATTTATTATTAAGAGGACAGTTTTGAGGATTTCTACAGTTACATAATTTTTCTTTATCTTAATTTCTTTTTATTTTAGGATTTATATTTTTTTGATTTTGGTATAAGTGTTTATTCATGATATTAGCATTATGTTTCTTAATCATCATTTCTAAGTTTTCAGTACAACTGTAACTTAATTTCAGGGTATTTTTATTAAAAATTGTACTGTAAACCCATGTAAACATATATAGCATTGTTCCTATTGTCAGACTTAGTTCATTTCTTAATGATATATATATATATACTCATTCACAGGCAGACTGTTTTGCTGTATTACAGCTCTTCAGTGTGGCTAGACACCCGATTGCTTCAAGGCAGGATAGAAACTCAACCAATTTGGAGACTCTCACACCTAGGCTATTGGCACATGCTATGAAAAAAGTGAATTTTTAACACACACAGACACACATATATATATAATACCAAATCTGTAGGTAGTATGGATTATTCCAATGAGGTCTTTTTAATATAAAAATATTAAAACATTAACTCCATGATGTGAGCTCAATGTATAAATTTATATACAGAGCAATATAAATAAATAAGGAAAAGACCTTAGTCATTGCATAATCAGTTATAAATCAGTTATAAATTTACTTCTCAGTGAGATATATATATATATATATATATATATATATATATATATATATATATATAGTAGTCGGTCTGATGAGGCAGGTATATATATATATATATATATATATATATAATTACCTCATCATACCTCATATTTTGGTGGGCTTACACTATTGAAGAAAGAGAAGCGGGGGAAGAAGAAGTTTGTGTATAGGAGTAAGGGGAGGTAGGGGAAGACTTCATGGGTAAACCTTTAAACATACAACCAGTAATAAAAATCACAGAAATGCAATCTATGTTGTTATTCATTTAAACATCATCATCATTTTTATCATCACCATAAACATAATAATATAATAAAAAACATAAATATAATATAATATTTAAAAAGGTGAGAAAAATAATAGTAATAAAAGTAATAAAAATTACCTATAATGTAAGCATATAAATGACATCCATTGAATAGATCTATAAACACATATATGTATGTGTGGTACACATATATAAAATACACACACACACACATAGTTACAAACCTGAACATATATTTTTCAGTGTTTGACGCAAAATAAATGTCTCTTTTTAAACCTCTTTTATGGCAACATTTAAATATGTTTTCATCTCTCTGGTTCAATAACTGGTTTGTATTTTTGTATTTAATTATTTTAATTTTTTCTTCAGGCATAGAATATCTTCGTTTCTAAAGCTATTAGCAGTTTGTGAGTTACTGATGATGTTCCATTCAGTCTGTGGGTTGAAACTTCTATCTTTCAGTTTCCAGAAATGTTTTGAGAGAACTGTTTGGTGTTTTAAAGAAGTGTCAGCAAATGAATATTTGTGATTATAAAACTTCTGTTTCTAATTACTAGCAGAAATTCTGATGTATACTTTTTTTTTTATCATTTTTATTCTCTTTTGGGAAGATGGTTGCCTGATATACAACAATTTCAGATTTACATATACCTTAAAGTGGGCAGTTGCTTTTAGTTCTACAATTGCAAGAGGGCTTGTTTAATTGGTTTTTGTTATTATAAATTTATGTAATATATTATTAATTTATCAAGCACTTCACAATAATGGAGAAGCTCGTGCCATGGCTCTTGATATCTCTAAAGCATTTGATAGGGTTTAGTATGCCAGCCTTCTTTGTAAGCTTCAGGGATACAGTATTTCATGATGATTATTTGACTTAATACAATCATTCCTGTCAAACCGTCTAATGAAGGTTGTCCTTAACGGATTCTCCTCCAGTTCCTTTCTCACAAACGCAGATGTTCCCCAAGGCTCTATCCTGGGTCCTAAATATACATATTAACTCTCACCTCATGACTTGGAGTTTCATGCAAAACATGTTTATATATATATATATATATATATATATATAACAAATATAGCAAGGTTACCGATACAATGCAGTGCTTCATGAACAAGGAAATTGATGAACAGAGCAATATCCAGATATTAAAGGTACTTACCTACTTGTCTCTCCTGATCACCTGATGATCAAATACTGGCACATATAAAACTTTTGGTTGCATGAAGATAGTAGATAAATACCAATAATATATATATATATATATATATATATATAGATATTTTTTAAGACATTTTATGTTTATACATTCTTTTTATAGATACAAATATTTAAGTAAATGCTCTGTTTATAATAAACATTATTAAACAACATTTACCAGACTGAATGTCTGAGAAATTTTCATATTTAAAATTCGACCTTGCTAACCGAATGATCTTTCTGTGGCCGAATTGGTTAAAAAGCACATCAGGCTATATGACAGTTTCGTGTAGGATACAGGTTTGAATCCTGTCGGAGGACGAATATTTTCTATGAAAATTTCTTGGACATTCAGGCCGGTAAATGTTGTTTAATACTGTTTATTATAAACAAACAATTTACTTAAATATTTGTATCTAAAAAAATAATGTATAAACATAAAACGTCTTAAATTAATTGTCGGTGTGTTTGTCCATTTCATATATATATATATATATATATATATATATATATATATATATATATATATATATTATATAACTTATATAAAGTATTATCTGAAATCAGTGCCTCATATTGATTTTGATGGAAACTAAAATATATGCTAGGAACATATTAGACCAGAGGGACTCTCTCTTCTTGAATGGTTTTATCATATGTTCAATGATAATAATAATAATAATAATAAGGAAAATAAATGATTTTCTTAATGCCAGATGACAACCTCTAAATCTACATACATCTAGACTACAAAATCCCCCATTTACCAAGGAAATGTAATAAACACTGATACATTTGTAAACATATTATCATGATAATATCTTATGCCACCTGACAAATATGCAGCAATCTATCCTCTTTTTTTGACTTGTGACAATTCAAATATATTTACTTTTTTGCAACAAATTCAAAAAAGGAAATTATAGCAGTGAAACAAGTATAAAATTCCGTCATTAAAAAAGCTATCAAAGACAACAACATTAATTTCACTGTAGATGCACATTTCAGCCAACAGGACCACAGCATTGATAATGTTAGCTGCATCCTTTTAGCATCGTCATTTAAATACCAACAAGAATACTGAAAATCCAAGTTAAAATATATTTTCAAAATAAATTCACACACTCTATGTTTAAATAGGAATTTAGGCATGCTCAATGAATACAAAGGATCTTTGATTTTAGTCATATTGAATAAAAAATTAGCAGTTGTTGCATTTGTCTTCCGTAATAGTTTTGGAATCTATTGTGAGAGAATTCATAGAAATAGCCCAATTATGTCTCATTTTTTTTTTTTTTAAATGAATCATTATCAGTCATTATTATTTTTTATTTTAATTTAATTTTTCTTTTTCATCGAGGATGAATTTATAAGTAGGTTTGTTTTCTCTAAAGCCATCAAGTTTATATTGCTTAGCAGTTAAAGCAGCTACTCTACTAAATCAGGTTTCTAAGACAAAAATATTAAAATCTTAGCAAGAGATTAACTTTTATCACTATTCCAATGTTGTCTATTCTCTACTGTAAATTAATAAAAAAAAATTATGAGAAAAAGGCAGTCAAAAATTAATAATTACTAGCTGTTCCCATGAAAATTTTGTAGTTTTTCTATTCAAATTTCAGAATTGAATAAGCTCCTTGAAAATCCACAACTATAAAATACCTGTGGAAATTCCCCTGTTACATCATTAAATATTTGAACTTGACAATCATAACAAAAAATTGCAATCATATATATGAATGCAGGTCATTATTTAAAGAAGAATGAACAAATAAAGATACTAAATTGACAAGTTTTTCCAGTTCATTGAAGCAAATGTTAAAGCATCTACTATCTTCATTTTTTTCCTTTCTTCTTATTATGTGCAAGGTTTTCCATTTCACGGAAGCATACATTAAACACATGAGAGCATTATCACCTCCTTCTATCTTTTTTTTTTTAGAAATACCCATATGCAGCTTCAACACACCTTAGATTGAGGCTTGCCTGAAGTTAAAATAAGGGTTATAATTTTATTCTGTTGACAAGCAGAATTATAATATAATGGAGATCATAAAAAATTTTGTGTCGGTTCTTAGCAAGCTGGAAATCTGCAGAGGTGAGTACAAATGTTAGAAAGAAAAACTGATTAAATTGGTAAGAGTCAAGTTATTTTATTTTTATGAGAATTAAAGAAAAGGTTGAGACAATGAAAAAAAAAAGTTTACACTGTAATAATCAGGAATTATAAGTACCATGCTTTGCTTCCCCTTGAAAAGTATTAAAGCTTAAAAATTACATATAAGTATTATTCTATTTATATAGACGCCCTTCTGGAACCAATTAAATTTCTATATAAGGGATTTGTTCTCTCTCTCATATATTTTTGTGTGTATATATATATATATATATATATATATATATGCAAACATATATATATATATATACATACATACACATCAATATATATATATATATATATATATATACGCATACACTTAAATACATACATAAATGTATGTCTATATATACATATGTATACACATATATACATTCACATATATACATACACATACACACACACACACATATATATATATGCACACACACATGCATATATGTGCATGTGCATGTGCCTGCACATATATAGGCATATTGATATATTAATATCTCTTCCTGCATGCATTTATGTGTAAATATGTAAGCAGAGAAGGGAGTGTCCTGCAGGCATTAGTAAAGTACTTTAGTAATAAATAAAACCAAATGAATGAATTATTTAAAGAAGCCATGATGTCACCAATTGTTGCAGCTTTGATGATTCATTTTATTTGCTTTTTTAAGACCAGAAAGAAAATTCTTCAAAGTAATTTATCTTCTTCTAAAATCTAGGATAGGTATGAGAATTTGTCAAGATTATTAGTACATATAGAACAATTTGTTAAGGTTATCAGTATAGGTAACATGATTTGTCATGGTTACTAGAATAGGTAGGACAATTTATCAAGGGTATCATATAGGTAGGATAAGTTGTCATGGTTACTAGAATAGGTCGGACAATTTATCAAGGTCATCAGTATAGGTAGGATAATTTGTCAGGGATATCAGTATATATAGAACAATTTGTTAAAGATATCAATATATGTAGAACAATTAGTCATAGATATCGGGATAGGAGTAGGACAGTTTCTCATAGTTATCAGAATAGGTAGGACAATTTATCAAGGACATCAGTATAGGTAGGATAATTTGTCAGGAATATCAGTATATGTAGGACAATTTGTCTTGGTTATCAAGTATAGGTAGGACAATTTATCAAGGATAATTTGTCATAGTTATCAGGATAGATAGGATAATTTATCAAAGTTATTAGGGTAGGTCTGAAGGTGAAAAAGTAAGAAAGCTAGGGGAAAATGAAAAGAAAGGCAGCTGACAGGAAAGGAGATGAAAGAAATACATAAGTTTGCTGTTCTTAGTTTTGTAACCTTGACATATTTGGTAAGGACATTAAACTAATCCAGAATCTATTCTGGCAGCAAACTACCTGCATATGAATAGAAACAGAATACAGTACAAGTATAGAAATGGGTGTAAGACAAGGATGCATCTTCTCACCAGATTTATTCAACCTTTAGAGTAAAGCAATTCTAAGAGAATTAGAAGTCCTACCAGGATTCATTATTGATGGCCACAATCATAGCAACATAAGATATGCAGATGTCACAGTGTTGATAGCAGACACGGAAAGAAAACTAGACGAACTCCGACAGAAGTTATTAAAGGAATGTGAGAAGAAAGGACTAAATATCATTTGGAAGAAGACAAAATGCATGGTTGTTAGCAAAAGGAACAGTTCAACATGTGAAATTACAAATTGGAGATACCAAAATCAAACAAGTACAACAATTTAAATGTCTGGGAAGTGTTTTAACAGTGGACAAAAAGTGTGACACCGAAATCTGAAGGTGAATTGAGATAGTGAATGCTCCCTTCCAAAAGCTCAGAAAAGTATATTGAACTGAAAAGAGTACTGAATTATTATGCAATATTAGTTTTCTGCCAATTTCCTCACAGATGAAAAAGAAATTTGAAGCGACAGAAATGTGGTTCTACAGGAGGTTGCTGAAAATACAATAGACCAAATATGTGAGCAATGAAAGTTTTAGAGAAAATTGAAACAAAAAAGGATCCTTATACTTAACATCAGAAAGAGATGGTTGAAATTTCTAGGGCACTTAATGAGGAAAGGGAGCTTGGAAAATTTGATGTTCACAGGATAGACTGAAAACAGAGGAAAACAATGCATCGCCTGCCTAGTGAACTTGAGTAAATGGGTAGCAGAACAAGGTTTAGGAGAGATAGCAAAATGATAAAATTTATTAAGAGCTACAAAGGACAGGAAATTTATGATCACCTGAAGAGGCATAGCACATAGAAGAAGTCTCCTTTGATCTTTTAAAGTGAGTGAAACTTACACCTGACATACTACACTATTACTATATAGATATTACTAATATTAGTAGTTTTTACTAAAAGGTATTATTATTTTTCCTGTCACTGAATTAAATTTAAAAAGTATGTACAAAGATTTTAGATTGATTTGTAGGACTTAACACATTCATTGTTACCTTGGATATTTGAATCCTTACATAATGCTTTCTCTATTTTTGTTAGTGTTGCCATCAGAAATTGAGGTGTGAAACTACTTGTTAATCTGTTGTTAACTGGGGTAAGAAGTAGCATGTTAATTTTAATACCCTCAAAATGAAATTGTTCTATTAATCATCTTAAAGAACCATTTTTTGCCTTCCATCAGCATGGCTTATGCTGACCTCCAGGAAAGTAACATTGTGCCTTTTTAGTGTCACTTTTTTTCACTGATGTAAAGTAGAAAGATTGATTATATTGAATCAATTGTTAGGAAAGTCAGTTCACTATTTTGTGCTAGACAGTTTTTTTTTCTAGAATCTATGCTAGACATTTATAAATTTGCAATTTATCTGTGTATCAAATATTGCTACTACATCTGGTTTGTTATATATCTGGAGATTCTTGATCAATTCCAAAGAATCTGCAATGTTATTGGGCCTGACCTGGCAGCTTGGCTTCAGTCACTTTCCCACCATTGTAATATAGCTTCTCTGTGCCTTTTCTATAAATATTTTCATTGTATCTTTTATGATAAGCTTTTCTCTATGGTACTTCAACTTCAAAAATTTAAGTGCAGTACTAGATTGGCATCTAAGTCTCATAATTTTAATTTTACTCTGGAAATCCCTAGATGTAATCATAAGTTCTATGCTAATAGTTTTTTTCCTGCATGTCTCACTTATGGAACTATCTTCTGGCTAGCTGCTTTCCTGTCAACAACAATCTTCAAAAATTTAAATGAAATGTCAATTGTCATCATCTTCTGTCTCCTTGAATCCTTGTAGGGACATTATTATTATTATAAACAAATAAAAATAAAATAATAATAATAATAATGAAAATTATAAATAAAATAAAATAGAACAATAATATTTAAACTTTGTTCAAAATAAATTAAATAAAAAATAAAAATAATAAACTCTCCCAGCATGCAACAAAAACTGTTCCTGCTGGAAATATGGACATCCTGCCAAAAGACATTAAATTCAATCTCTTCGCTATGAAACTTGATATGGGCAACACGTGGGTAACTTCTCTCTGTTATATGGCTTGTAATACTATGGAGTAAATTTTTCCCTTTTATAACATTATACCATAAAACAATTGTAACCTAAAAAATACACACAAAAATATAAATAAATTGTATGCAATTGACATACAATTTACCATGCTTTTCCTGCTATTTGTGTATGTTTTATTTCCTGTCAAGTATGCTTTTATCTCCATGAACATGTGACAAATTTCTGCTGCTATGATGTGAGTGAATCCCCACCCCACATCCTGTTCTTTTATTGTTCTCACTGTTTCTTTTACTCTCACTAACCTCCTGCATCATAGTGACTTGTGGTGAAAAGATTAAAAATCAAAAAATTGGTCTATTAGAAAACTTATTCAGTGAGAAATTTCTACTTGTGATACATTCGATCATTTGCACAACTTTTTCTATAAACTGTAATGCTGCACAATATTTTTTGTATTTGAGTCACATTTTTACCTTTCTTAAAATAAAAAAGAGCATAATATGCCAAAAATGTTGCTGATTTTCTTTCATGTTAAACAAAAATGCATCAAGTTTGACAAAATATATTAAATCATGCATACTGATTGGCAGTTGTCACAATACAATCAAGAAAGATACTTTTGAGGGAAGCTAGTTAAAACTATTGATATTTGAGCAATCCATAAACTCAACTGGGAACATTTTTTTATACTGACAGAGAATGTATTCTGAATACACAAAAAAATCAAAGTCAAGGATAAGTTTTCTCACTGGATTTATTCAACTTATACAGTGAGATGATCCTAAGAGAACTAGTTCTACCAGGATTTATTATTGGCATACTCTCAACAATCTAAGATCTGCAGATGACATTGTATTGATAGCACACTCAGAAAGGAAACTGTAAATGCGCTTAGACAAGGTAGTAATGGAAAGCAAGAAGAAAGGACCAACTGTTAATTATAAGACAGAATTTATGATTATCAACAAAAGAGTCAATCCAAGGTGTGAGCTATATATTGGAGATGTCAAAATCTAGCAGATACAGAAATTTAGCTATGTAGTTAGTGTTCTAACAGATGATGGAAAGTGTGTCACATGGTCAAAGTGGCTGTAGGGGGAATGTTGGTCTTCATTATCCTAAGAATAAGTTAGCTACTTACACTGACCCAATGGATCTTTTTCTTTCAGATTGGTTAGTGCTATAACCTAGAAAAGGTCACTGAATGAGGAATAACCAAAATGGAGGTTGGAAATAAAATGGTAATCTTTATAGTATCAACAAAATACAATACTTGCCAGTGGCATGAAGTAGGTAAACCACTACTAGTGACAGCATATTACCCCCACTTACAATAGTATCCAACATATTTATGAGGATTGGAACATACTCATTGGTGTTCATATGTACGGTATATAACAGCAAACACAAAAACATGTACCATATTTCCTTGTATATATATGTATGATATTAAGATTTTAACGGATAATAGGGAACAACATTTCCAAAAATATTGGGATGGTTTTACTACAGGGTCGTATTATATTCAAGGATGTAATTTATTACCTGTTCTTGGCTTCAGAAACATGAGGTTGTATTATAGTTAAGGATGTAATTTATTACCTGTTCTTAGCTTCAGAAACATACGGTTGTATTATACACAAGTTGTATTATAAAGAAGAAAATACAGTAGTTTTTCTTCTTATCCAGTGGTGATTCAAAAACTGCTCATAGCTAAACATAGAAAACAAATTATATATACTAACAGTACCTATGAAAATTTATAGTTTTCTGATGAATCTTAATTCTTAAGTTAATGATTATAGTCATAGAACTCACAAGTTCTATGACTATAAAATACCAATGGAAATTTCCCAATTTTATCATTCAATATTTGAGCTTAACATTTTTAAGAAAATATTACTTAACAATCATAAATATGACTGCAGGTTATTATTTCAAGAAGTAAGAGGGTACAAATGAAGATAAGTTTTTCCATTTCACTGAAGCAGATGTTAACCACATGAGAGTCATTGCTTACTCTATCTTTACTTTCTTTTTTTCTTTCTTATTATATATATATTTTTCTCATTCAAACCAAACAGCATCTCTGATATATCTTTTTTATTCCATATTTCCCCTGCAATAAATCTTAGTCCATTATTCATCTGAGTTAATGTTAGCGTGTAATATATGTGTTAACTAACTTACTAAAAATTATATATGAATCAGAATGCAAAGGAAAAATAACTTCAAAATCTAAAAGGATATGCTTTTAGATTTTGTAGTTCTGTTTCCTTTTTATATATTTTTTCTTGAGAAATGGTCCCAAGAGTAATAAGTAGCACCATTTCCCAAAGTAAGCAGACCTGAATATACAGAAAACTCAATAGAAACGACGCAAGTTAAAGTGAAATATTCTATCCGATCTAAATCAGCTGAGTAATCAACTAAAAGAATCACTTTTTAGTTTGGTTATTTACGAGAACCAAGTGGATCACAATGCTTATGATTTAAATATATATAATGATAGGTGGGGAGGGCAGTACCAAAGTCCAAGAGATTGTAGAGTCTATAAAAATTTTGAAAGTATCTTACTTATTATAAAACGCAGATTGTGTGTGTGTGTGTGTGTGTGTGTGTGTGTGTCTGTAACGTTTATATATTGGATCAGATTTCCGACATTTTTCAACCGATTTCAACAAAACTTCACAGGACTATAAAATTACCTTTTGGTGGTTCTAACAGCACCAAAAATGGGAAAAATATAATTGTTTTTTGCACAAAATCAATTTGAAAACACGATTAAGAGACATCGTGAAAATGGAAGGGGACAACTCACATTGGGTTGTTTGTGTGTGTGGGTTCCTTTAAATATGGGAGCAGATTTACTATATTTTCAGCCGATAAAACAAAACTTCAATTTTTTTGGTAGGTAGTGTTTCTTATTCTCTTGCACACTTTTTTTTTCTTTTATTTTTAATATTCAGAATGCTTTAAAATTCCATTTACAAGACAATTATTTATAATAAAATTCTATTCAATTGGGAGACTCATAACGATTGAAAACAATGTTTTTGTTTGGGTTTGACCAATTCGTAAAAAAAAAAAAAAAAAATTATAATTAAGACATGCATGTCCGTCAACCTTAAACAATAATCTTTGTCAATTTTATTTTTCAGTCTTTATGATGGTGGATACTTGATCTATCTCTTACTGTTATATCGCCGGGCAACGCCGGGCTCTACTGCTAGTATATACTAAAATAGGGGGAAGAAGAGGCAAACTCGCTGTGAACTTCCTTTCAGATTCTGTCCATACCACCACCATTTACATCATAGCTAGCAAACACAGAAACATGTATTGTTTTTCCTATGGGCCAAAGTTTGCTATTTCTCATTCACTACATATGTAGTAAAATAGGACACTTCAACATGGTGTAATGGTTAACAAGCCTGTCTTGCTAAATTACAGCTGAATAGTGAGTTTGACACTGGGTGTCCCATACTTTCAGCCTTGTGCCACATCTAAGCTATGATTAGGAAATCTCCATGTGTAGTAAAATAGCAAAACTTTCTATTTTTTTATTTTTGTTGTTGATCAGTCAAAATAAAGAACTTTTAAAATAATATTGTTCACCCAATACAAGGCTCAAGAGCCACTCAAGAAAGTTACTGAATGAGGTTTTTGTAAAGGCATAAGAAGAGAAAGTAAGAAGTGCATATCACGTTGGATAGATACCAGTTGATCCCAGACTTAAAAAGGTTAAGAAATTACCTTGACACTGCTATTATTTTAAATACATTCACTCCTTGACAATGTTTATTGTTTTAAAAAAATGTTGATTAGAATTTTAATAAAACCTAAACATATAAAAGTGAATTCTTTGTTCTTGAGAATTAACAACAAAAATAATAAACACTATTTATTTATTAGATAGTTTATTGGAATGGTTGACAAAACATTGGTCAATTGCCAATAGATTCATACTTTATAAAATGGTAAATAATAAAGATTTTCTTCTAGTTTGTTCCCATATTTTAATAATTTAGTAATTGTTTATAAATTTATGAATAAAAATTGTTTTCACATTTTCTTCTTTATAAATTTGTAAATAATAAATATTGCATTGCATTAATTTTAATATAATTGTATTAGTTTTTAGAATGTTGTAAATATAAAATTATTCTTGTAAATATATAGCATATAAATAGTGTATAATATTTTTGTTGTAAATTCTCAAGAAAAAAATATGTATAAATTCATTTTCATCATATTTTTAGGTTTTATTACAATTTTAATCATCACTTTTAAAAACAATAAACATTTTCAAGAAGTGAAGGTATTTAAAATATTGGTGATGTTAAGTGAAAAACCACCCCTTTTGTAAAATAACCACAATGACAATGATAGTATTAATTCTGAATTACTTTATTCTTGTACCAACAAGATACTAATACAAAAATACACTTGGCCCCTGGCCACTCAGCTGTTTATATAACACCAGAGGAGGGAACTTGTTACTCCCAGTGTCTGCCTGTGGAAGTCCCCACCTTATTTAATGAGACCTTCCATTTCTGCTCTACACTTTTGACATACTGTTTTTTTTTTGTGGGCACAAAGGTAAAAAGTTGCATCATTCATGATGTTTTGGATTTTGGTAGTCTTCTCCCATCTGTAAAAGCAACAACAAAAAAGTAAATACAAATAAAATGTGGTTACTCACTCTTGGCAAACTAATGATTTGTAGGAGTAACTGCTTCAAAGATGAAGCAGATGAAATTTTGAATGTGGATAAAGATAATGAGTGTATAAAATAATGGAAAAATAAACCTTTAAATGAAAAAAAAATAGGCCCAAGAAAGTAATAAAACACCAAAAGGATGTTGCGTAGGAGACTTGAACAGTGAGCCACTTTAAGGAGTGGTAGTTATTTCCCTTGATTAAGGCTGGTAATAAATGGCAAATCCCTTTTAATGAAGATATGATCAAATCATTGTTACAGTCACAAGACATTTGTTTGAAATATTGTTTCCTCAAGATCAAGAGACCTTTAGATGTCTACCCACATTTCCTTCCTATACACTATTTGCTGCTTCATCTTATTCTACCAAGGTTCCAACCATGACTCTATGACAACACTCTTCTCCCAGATGATTTAAGCAAAGATGGTTTCTAATGTCTACATCTCCTGATACACTAGTTCAAGCCATGCATTAACAGCATAATACATTTTTGTTTTGATTAAGTCATTTGAAGTGAGCTTCAAGCCATTTGTTTGACTTAAGAGGTTTGTGTACTTTTACTCATGCTAGTAAAATCCAACAAATATAGGTTGCTTATAAAACTGACATATGAATAGGCTATTGCTTCAGTCAGTTATGTGCCATGTGTGATACACATGTAGGCGATCATGTATCTTTCAATACATGACTTATGAGCAGATTTTTTCCTGCAGTAGGTTGCCATTTTTTTTTGGAGTAGACCAGTTGCTATCCAAGGCTATAGAACCCAGTCTGTCCTGCTATTTACCCATAGCTGGGGGGAGAAGAAGAGGATTCATACCTTTCCCAAGGTGTAAGTGAATGTAATGGATTCAACTGGAATTCAAACTCGGCTCTCTGATTTGGTGATAGCAGCTTCCTCCCCATCAGGATGACGGGGAAATTCTTGCCACCTATCTCCATTCTGTTAGGAATGGAGGTAAAGGATTCCCTGTCTGGCATCAAATCGAACCCCCCTCCCCCATCATATATTCTGGGGTCACACTATTTCACCATACTGCATGAGATATGCTCTCATGTGTTCTCTGAGAATGTAGTCAGGAATCTCATAGACCGTTACCTTGGTCTTGCACCATCCTCGGTGTTCCATATGTGTGATGTGATCCCTTGTGATTAGATCTTGAGATGTAATGTTGACATAGTTGTGTGGGCAACAGTACGTCCCACATTAAAAAGTCCAATCCTTTTACAATTTGTTGGGGTTTCACCTGCAAGAACGTCAGCGACTTCATCACCATGCTCTTTGTGCACCAACTAATCTTGAGCATCTGCTTATTGACCACAAAAACTGACACCGTCCTCTTCGCAATCTGCTTCCATATTGGTAACCATGTGAGTTTACTTCTTGGATCACTTGATGAACTCAGTCACAATGACTCTGCACTTCGGTGGGGAACTCCGTACAGAGTGACCCCACTGCCCCACCAGCTGCAATACCATTTGTCAAGGCTGCCATGTGGTGGTTGCAGCTGCTGCGAGTTTCATTCTCTTCTACATTGTCTTTTTATTTTTCTTCTACCACAGGGGTAGATAAATTATTATTTTTTCCTTTATAGGGGCCACCCTTGAAAGATGAATTTTCCTATTTTTCCCCTTTTTGGATGGTCTGTGGATGGCTTCATTATTTTTGTCTGGTGGAACTGCACTGGCATTGTCACCAAATAATCTTTTTTGACAATGGTTTGACCAGAGTCAGCCATCTTTATAATTCCTTTTTAAAACCACAAAAATTAAAAAGGAGAGGGACAAAAAAATTTATTAAAACAAAATGCAAAACCAAAGCACAAAAATAAAAAGCACAATATAAAATAAAAAGTTCCAAGTCTGGCACAAAAATGTCACTTCACAGAGGCAAGGCAAAAATTTTAAACAAAATAAAATGTACCACAAAAAATGAAAAATAAAATTAAACATTCAAACAGAAAAATAAGTTCAATGTCCAACAATGTCTGATGTTAAAAATTAAAACCTAAAATAAAACAAATTTGCAGCTGAAAAAAAACAAAACAAAAAACTGTAAACAAAAATAAAAAACTTAACGTTAAATGTCCAGATACAGGTCCTGGTAAAGTTCAACACTTGTCAGAAAGAAAACATATATGTCCAAAGACTGACTCCAATATGACTAATATTTACCAGTCTCCCCACTGAGATGAGGTGTGACACAAGGTCAAATTTACTGTGGAGAACTTGAGCATTTCCACCTGGGCCATTGGTCAAAATTTATCCAGGCCCTGCAAAAGCAGGTTTGGGTACTGTACTTTTCTGTTTTTCTCAGCCGAATCTCTATTCAAAGATAGAGCTCCAAATGAGTCACCCTCTGCCTGAAGATAGAGGTCTTGTCACCCTTTACCAAAAACTACAGTCTGGCTTATGTGGGGGTGAATCTGAGCTCATAGGCTTGGGCAAAAATTCTCTGTAGACGCCATATACATGGGGTCGGGTTTGCCTACCTCTCTAGACAAGACTCTGCCCATAGGCATAGCCTCATCTGGATTTCTCTGAAGGCAGAGAGTTCAAGAAGTCTGTTGCAAGCCTGGCAGCGAACTGTCTGACGGTGATGCCACTACTACTAACCTCATACCATGGAACTTTTTATAGTATTGGATGAGTTCATAGAGTTACCAGAGGTGTACTCTTTACTCCATAACAGTATTCCAAGATATTTTTGTGTAATTTTGGTAAATATATCTTTTAAAATGAGATGTCAGTGTTATTTTCATTTTTTTTTTCATAATTTAAACAACAATTTATTCATCGCACCCTGTGTATTATATATGTACATCGTGGCTATTGGCTCCTATAAGAAGCTCATTTGCCATTTGATACTATTTATTTATAAGATTGTATATTTACAAGAATAATTTTATATTTATAACATTCTAAAACCTAATACAATATTTAACACTTACCAGTTTATAAAGAAATAACTATGAAAACAATTTTTGATTTATAAATTTATAAATATTTATTAAATTATTAAAATATGTGAACCAACTATAAAGAAATCCTTATTATTTACCATTTTATAAAGATCGAATCAATTGGAATTGTTTGGAATTTTAATGTTTTGCCAATCATTCCAATAAACAACCTAATAAATAAATAGTGTGAATAAACAATCAAATAAATAGGGTTTATTATTTTTGTTGTCAATTCTCAAGAACAAAGAAAATGTATAAATTCACTTTCATTGCATATTTAGGTTTTATTCCAATTTTAATCATCGCTTTTTAAAACAATAAACATTGCCAGAGAGTAAAGGTAGTTAAAATAAAAGTTAAAATAAACCATCTTTTGACATCCCACTTTTTTGCAGGCAGGATGTTGCATGTTTGCTGAAACAAACAGGCATATAATAGCATACAATATGACCTGTTTTGTGATGTATCATTATATTTTGTGTTGGAGGTGTCATTTGACTTACTCTGTACTCCAGAGTATCCAATCAAAATCAAAATGGCATTGCTCATGAGAAATTACCATCATCATCTTTATAGACATTTATTTACAGTAAATGGAATTTTCAAATGGGCCAGCACAGCCACAAGACAATTCTATAGCAATCTGGTAGTGAATGTAAACCAAACCATTCATAGGTTTTAAATGCATGGTCAAATCATGTTGAAATCATTGGTTCTCATTTGATCACCAAAATTAATCAGCAT